>JAODAL010035007.1:30000-43486 GCA_025379985.1 Phyllomedusa bahiana | reverse complement strand
CCCCTACTAACAAGTCAAGAAGCTAGTGATCCCCTACAAAAACAGGTCGGGCTGCTATTTAAACCCCAAACTAAAGGGGTAACCCTTTCCAGAACCCTTTCTATTTTTTGGGTCAGTCGTTCGGGGATCCTTACTAGGGGAGACAGGTTTCCCTGTTTACCCTCTGCTGAACGGGTTCCCGGCGTGCCCCTTTTTGAACGAGTCAGGCTACCCCAATGATCCCTAAAGGGACCAGTATGGCCCTGCCAGGATGTCTTTTTGAATAGGTCAGCCCCGCCAGTGATCGTCAATGAATAGGTGAGCCCCCCCAGGGGATCGTCTAATGAATAGGTGAGCCCCGCCAGTGATCGTCTACTAAAGGGTCACCCCCGCCAGGGGATCCTCTACAAAAAGGGGGCACCCCCCGGCCAGTGATCGCCCCCTACTGAAAGGGTCAGCCCCCGCCAGTGATCGTCTACTAAAAGGGGTTTCGCCCCCCAGTGCCCTCTATAAAAGGGGTGTCAGCCCCCCCCGGGTGATCGTCTACGGGAAAGGGGGTCACCCCCCGGCCATTGACCTTCTACCAACTTTAAAGCCCCCCCTTTTTGATCCTCTACTGAAAGGGTCAGCCCCCCCCAAAGTGATCGTTACTAAAAGGGGTTTCAGCCCCGCCAGTGATGGTCTACTGAAAGGGTCAGCCCCCCCAAAGGGGACCGTCTACGAAAGGGTAAAGCCCCCCCATTGACCTCTACTGAAAGGGTAACCCCCGCCAGTGATTTCTACTAAAAGGGTCACCCCGCCAGTGTTTCGTCAAATAAAAAGGGTCACCCCCCGCCAGTGATTCTACTGAAAGGGGCCCAGCCCCCCCCAGTGATCGTCTACTAAAAGGGGGTCAGCCCCGCCAGTGATCCTTTTACTAAAAGGGTCAGCCCCGCCAGTGATCCTCTACTGAAAGGGTCAGCACCGCCAGTGATCCTCTACTGAAAGGGTCAGCCCCGCCAGAGAACCTCTACTGAAATCGTCAGCCCCGCCAGTGAACGTCTACTGAAAGGGTCAGCCCCGCCAGTGATCCTTACTGAAGGGTCAGCCCCCCAGCGATCCTTTTACTGAAAGGGTCAGCCCCGCCAGTGATCCTCTACTCAACAGGTCAGGTCAGACAGCGATCCTCTACTGAACTGGTCAGGTCTGCCAGCGATCCTCTACTCAGGTAGGAGACCCGCTCTATATCGGACATGTACCTTGAGGTCTCATTGCTTATTCTTGATGAGATCATGAAGCCGGCGTCCACCGGATTAATCTGATCCTTTAAATCCAGCGGATCCTACTTAGGACGAGCGGCCATGTATAGCAGTATTCTGTCGCTCACACCTGGCCGGCAGCATTACTTTCACAGTCATGTCACTCGTCCTGCTCGGTATTGTGAATGTGTTTGGTCAGATTTCCAGGAGACTTCATTCTGTGACCCCATCATACCCACTGATGACTGTGCCTGAGTAACCTGCCTGAGCTCCCTGTGGGCACCTGCTGGGACATGTAGTGCCCTGGGGCCCGCTGGCTGCAGGTGTCACTGTGCTGCCCGCAGGTATCAGTATGTTTACAGTCTAGGAGAGGCCAAACTAATGTCATAAGGAGTGCAAGGGATTAGAGGGTGAGCTCTGCAGGCAAGCGCTTGGGCTCTCACCAGGATCCTCTTAAAGAGGTTGTTCTCCTTGGGTGGGAGGGTGACAACCGGCATGCTGGCTCCGTGCTCCGCCCGCCCCTCTCGGGGGTCTCCAGGAAGAATCCCCCTCTCTCGGAGGCCGCACTACAAGAAGACCTAACGCGCATGCGCCTCCTGCGACTAGTGATGATACGAAGCGCATCCGTGTGACGCGTGTCGTTCCGGCTTCCTGGAGTCACGTGTTGTGTATCCAGGCGGTGGCTGCGCCTTCTGTGCACCTTCACCTGGTGATGGAGTCTAGGGATGGCTCTGGGGTAACATTCTGCTTTGCTGACAGTCGCGTAGCTGAGCGTATTAGTGTGTACTGTGGAGTTTGACATGTCTCGGCTTCCGTAGTGTCCTTCGCAATGCATTCTGGGAGTTGGAGTCCTTATTCCTTGACCTCAGGATTTGCCGGTTGACAGTGGTGATCTGAACTAGTGACACACGTGAGGAGCGAGTCTTCAGGACTGAGGCCTCAGGTAGGTGCAGGCAGCTCTCTACCAGGAACTGCAGGAACTATAAAGATGTAGAGTTCTTCTAGTCACATCCACATCTTAAGAGCCATGCACTGTGACTGGGAGTAAAGCCAAACCGGATACTCAACTGCATATCACCGCTTATCTCTTGTGCAGAGTAGAATTCTGGCTGGTTGAGAGGCTCTAGACCTAGTTCACAAGGGGTAATGTTCCTCATAAGGATGAAGCGCCGTGAGACGTTTTGGCGCAACGATATGGTGCCTCTATCTAATGAGGAACATCACCTCTTGTTTGCTGAAATCTCCCACCCAGCCAACCAGCACTCTACTCTGCATTGGAGAGGGGTGAGCACTCCAAAACAGCAGTCTGCCGATGAATACATAGTTTGGCTTTACTCCCAGGCGTATTGCAAGGCACTGAGTTGGAAGTGACTTGGGCTGCATCCAATAGATAACCTGTAGGTTTGGTTCCCATTCCTGCTTTCCCTGAGAAATATTGATGCAAAATATTGACCAAAAGATGCAAGTGTGAACGTGGTTCAAGGCAGCTATGGAAGCAGTGTCCTGTCTGCCTTTGTCTGCACTACATAGACATGAAGCGAACGTGCTTTTCCTAGATAGGTGCTAACGGGCTGTTTCCAAGCCGATTACAACCGCTGTGGTGGTCACTGGGGCCCCAGTAACAGAAGGAAATTTGAAGGGGGTAGAGGAAAATGAGATTCAAGCCATTGATTGTTTTCTGGGTGGAACCGGGTTTTGTAAAACCTTTTTTTTGGGGTAGTGCGGGGTTAGTGGCCCAAAAGGGCTGCAACGGGAAAAGCTAGAAGACAGGTGTGGTTAAAAAAGACCCGTGCCATTCCTGACATGGCTGGTTGGAAATAAAAATTTTGGGAAACTTTCTTAAAACTCTGAAAGGGAAAATTGGAAACCGTGAAAACCCTTATTCAATATAAAACTCAAAAAATGAAAAACAATAGTTTTCCCAACGGTAGCAGTCTGCAAAAAAAACTTCAATACAATCAAGTATATTCAGCCCCCGAGAAGTCTGCATACAGCAAAAAGGGGAGTGAAGAAATTTGGGGAATACCTTTTAGGGGGCTAACCGGGGTTTATTTAATGGTGGTATTAGCAATTGAATAATTTTTTACCTTATTTCGACCGTTTGATTGGGGGCGCCCCAGGATTCACAAGCGGGTTTAAAATAGTGACGGGCACTACAGCTACAAGAGCCTAGTAGGGACAAGATACCAACAATTTTTCGGGGAAAAAAGGGGGCCAATTCCCAAAATAAGGGCCCCCTTTATTTGGGAAAACCCGCCTTTTTTTCTGAAAAAACCTTTTTTGGTATCTTGTCCTACGAGGGTCTGGTAGCTGTAGTGACGTTCCCCTACTGTCAGCCGCCTGTTAATCCCGTGCGCCTACAGGGCCCGGGCGTCGGGGTTGAAAAAACGGCTATCTTTTTCCCCTCAAACAGCAAATAGGAAAAACTTTTTTTTTTTAAAACCGTTAGCTTTTTTTTTATTTATTTTTTGGGGCCTCAAATTTTATTCCCATTGGAACATTAATGGAAAATTGCTTTGGGGGAGAAAAAAACTTTTGAAATGGTTATTTAAAATGTGAAAATTTTATGGGCTGGGCCCTTGCTGTATGCAAACTTCCAGGGGGCTTAAAAATTTTTTAAGGCCGGGGTAAAAATTTTTGGGGGTATTGGGGGCTTTTAAAAAACAACTGCTACTTTTAAAAGCTATTTTTTTCAAATTTTTTGAGTGGGGTTTTTGAATAAGGTAGCACGGAAAAACCCAAATTTTTAGTTTTTTATTTTTTAGAACATACATTAAGGGACATAGCAGAAAGGTTTCTTGTGGCTTCCCAAAATTTTGGGGGTTTTTTTAAAATTGGTTTTTACAGTTTTTCTTTTATAAACGAGTTGTGCCCAAATTTAAACTGTTATTTCCCTAAAAAATGTTTTCCCCTGGTTTCGGCATTCCCGGGTTTTAGAATGGGTGTGTCCCCGCTCAAAAAGATGGGCAGCCCCCAAATGGACAATGTCAGGACTGTGCAAAGGGGCACCCAAAACTGATTTGGGGAAACGGGTTTAAATTTTGGGAATTTTAGGAATTTTTTAAACCCAAAGGGGTTTTGTCCCTGCACAGTTTGACATTGTCCAACAGTGCCCGACAGTCAGTGTGTTCAGGGAATTTTACCCTGTAGGTAACACCCACAAAAAAATTCAGTAATACCATTTCTAGGGGGGGGAAAACAGAGGAAGGGGGCCACGGGAGCTAAAGAGCAGATGCTCAAAAATTTAAATTTCACAGGGAACACGGGAAAATTTACAAAAACCAGACGTGTTAGGGGGATGTCAAAAGTCTTTTTTTTGAAAGGTGATTATTAAAGGGGTTTTTGGGCCAAAAGGGTAATGTTGATGTTGGGATCCTCCAAAATGGGTTTTTAAAATCACTTTTTTCAAAATATATTTTGTTTCCCAAAAGTGAAGCCTCGGGAGAGCTACGCATTGCTCATTCTCCCTTATTTTTTTTTTCCTAAAAAGTTTAAATTGGGAACCCCACCAGGACCCCGGGCAGGAGCTGTTTCTGGCCCACTTCCCCATGTTTGAAATTTTTCCCCCCCCCTTAAAAACCCCCCTGAGGGACAGGGAAGATGAACGGCTTGCAAGGGGCGGGGGGAGGAAAGTCCCGTGTATGGGGGCTGCCCTGTGTTTAGAGAACCCCACTGGTTTTAATGAAATTATTTGAGAAACTTTGCAGACGTCCGTTCTCTCTGCTCACCCCCCCCTCCCCCCTCACCCTTCCCAGCCCTTTTTCAGGGACTCAATGCTTTTGTTTATCTTCTCACTGAACAGATAAAAAGCTAAGGAACCACTTTGGGGGAAAAACCCCTTTTAAAAGTAAACTTGAATTTTACCCGGGAAATGGGGAAAGAGGGAGTTTGCAGTCTACAAAAGGCCGTCTTTTGGTCCCGGGCGTATTTTTAAACATTTTGTATAAAAACGCCGGCCTTTTTTTATTTTTGCCATTTCCCAAAAAATTTAAAAATTGTATGGGCGCCGTCGGAAAACAAAGAAGGGGCCCCGCGGTTTTTTGCCAAACGGGGAAAAAAACCGGGGCCTCCCATCGGAGAAAAAAACGTCCCGTTTTGAGCTTTTTTTTTTGTCCTATGCATTAGACTTTTAAGCCTTCCCTCCGGGCTTGTTTAAAACAAACTTCCCAAATTTTATGACCACCTTTTCCCCCCCAGCCGCAGCCCGGGCATGATGGTGACATCACTCCCTGCTGTGTTTTAACAACAGCACATTAGCTTGTTTTGTTTCTTACTGACAGATTTTAACCCTGTAAAGCTTTCTTGCCTTCTGCCTTGCTTTTAAAACCCTTATCAAAAAAATGTCCCCACTTAAACCCCTTTTACAACATTGGCCTTGGGATCATGTTTGGACTTTCTGGCGCCCCAAAAGGGGGGGGAAGGGCTTTTTTTAAAAGGGTAGTACTACATGGTTTGTGCATAGTCCGACTCCCACATTCTGCCAAGTTGTGTAGGTCTGCGCTAACGGGCTCAGTGGAATAGCAGACTGAAATGTAATACGCTGCAAAAAACCCCCCCGTCCTACCGGGAAAGTGTAAATCTGAAGCTGTCTGTGAAACAGCATGGTGAGAACAACCCTTTTAGTTTGGGGCTTAGGAAGGCATGTATGACAAAGATGAAATGTCGTACCTGTGCAGACTGTATAGCTAATATTTATCAGAGGTGACGCTGCACATTAGGTTTCTCCTAAAACATTTGTACTGCTGTATACAAGAATGATGTTGACAGGAGGAATAGCCAATGTGTTCTACTGATGAGTACTATATTAAATCTTTTTTTTTTTTTTTTTTTTTTTTGTATTTTTAAGGCACTGTCAAGAAATGCCACAATGAAGCGACTATCAGTATTTGCCCTTTGGAGGAGCCGTGTGTCTGGTCTCCATACCTGTACCCCTAATTATGTTCTGCAGAGATTGAGTACAAAGCCTTCTATGGTGCAGCCTTCACAGCCCAGTACAAACACATTTCCGTTTTTCAGCCTTTATGGACTCCACTCGAGGCGATGCTGTTCTCAAGGCTTTGGCGCTTTATGGCAAAACAAGACGTTCCAAAACTACTTGGTGTCACTGATCTCAGAACACAGAGAGCTAAGCCAGGCCCTAAATCTCACCTTAAAGGAAGAGGAGCGCAAGGCGTTAACCCAGCGGCACACTGAACTGTCGTCACTCACTACCCACCTGCAACATCAAAAGCAGAAATGATGTCCCAGAAAGGGGCCTGTTTGCAGGTCAGGAGCAGGGTGTGCCCATTGATTATTATTATAATGTACATAGTGCATTTTTTCCTGTTTTTTGAAAAATTGGCGGTCCAATTTTTTGGATTATGCTTATTTTTTGGAATTGTCATCTGATCTGCTAACCATGATGGTTAATTGCAGTTGGTAACTGAGGTTGCATTCCTGTCACCACATTTTACTTGCCTATGATTCCTACATGTACATTATGTGCCTTTCCCAAGTTAAAGGACCTTTCCATTTTTTTTTTTTCCCTTTAGTTCCTTAGAAATTTCTTTTAGGTGCACAGTAATGTCAGTACCTGCAGCAGAATACAGGACTTCTTAGGGTATGTTCACACGGTGTATTGCGTATAGTACGTGCCGCAATATGCCAGTTGCTTTGGGAGCACGCGCTGATCTCTAAGGCATGCCGGCCTCATTGACAAGCATTGTTCGGGGTGCGCAATTGTCACGAACAATTGACATGTCAGTTCTCCCCCCCGCGCGTACAATACAGTCGCGGGGGGATGACACGTAATCCATAGCTCTCTATGAGAGCTATGGATTACCGCACTTGCGGCGTGCATTTCGCAGGGTATAAAGTGCAATACGCGGTGAAATACATGGTGGAATGCACGCCCAAATAAGCCATGTGAACATAACGTTACAGTTGCTGCTGGGTCATGTAACCTGCACTTTCAGTTTCTAAAACGGACCGCAAGATTGTGTGACCCAAAAGTTAGTGTGTCTGTGCATCCCTCAGTCTCATAAGAATGCATAAAGAGCCAGACTTATTGGCTGAAAGACAATGGGGCAGGTTTATCAATAGTCTTACTTTTAGACAGTGTAAAGTTTTGACTAACAGTTTCTAATGCCCACATTATCAAAAGTGTTGATAAATCTGGTGGGAGGTTAGAACGGTCTAGTCTAACTTTGTACCACAATTAAGTTGGCTTACTTTCACACCAGAAACTGCGACAAAATCTGGGTGCATTTTTTGGTCACATTTAAGCCACGCCCCTTTACCGCAAAACGCTGCTTTTTTACAAGGTCACGCCCCCTTTGTCGGACGAGGCGCAGAAGCATCTGAAGCCGTCTTAAACACATAGTAAATGTGGTGAAAAGCTGGTTTCTGGTGCCAATGGAGCGACAATTCTGGCGCAACTGCCTTGATAAATATGCCCCACAGTGCTTTTAATTCTGACAATCAGGATGCAGGTCTTGTGACCTAACAAAACAGTGTTGCCTCAGCCAGAAATCCTGTATGCAGCTGCAGGTAAGCTAAATTACTGGCATTACAGTCTACATCGGGAAAAATGCAAGAGCAGTCCTCGAACCCCTTGGGGCTACTCTAGGTCCCCAGGGCTGACTGTGCAGCCATTCCCCGGGCTCTCTTGGGTCACCGGGTCCCGATCACCTGACAGAGCAGGGGAAAGCCCTTTCATTAGGCTGTGGTCACAAACCGCGGCAATCAACAGTTTAAGCGCCGGGGAGTGGAGGTGAAGTACAGCTCTGTTCTCAGTGCTGCCTGCAGCCACGCCAAAAGACGTCACAGCAGACAAACGGCCTATGTCAAAGGCAGTCATTAAGGGGTTAAAATGGTGCAGGTGCATCTTGCTTACCTTGTGCCCAAAAACTGTTGTAGCCTTGTTCTATAGATTTTTGAACAGTCGTACGCAAAACTTTGCAGCGCTTATGAACAGGGCTGTGGAGTCGGCAAGCCAAAGCTCCGACTCCTGACTCCCTCATACATGACGCATGTATAAGTGATAACCTTACTGTAGTAAAGTGGTAACATCAGGCTGTTTATCACCTTATGATACAATAATCAAGCTATTTAGGTAGAACAGACAGACAAGCAAAGGGGTAACAATGTTTTGATCTTTTGAACACTTGGGGGTAGAGTTGAAGAAAAAGCTGTATTTGTATCCAAGTCCAGTCTGTACCAACATTGGGAACGGATAGATAAGACCTGAGATCACATTTTGGTCAAGACATGCTTGAATGTGATTCAGAGCCCAGAAGGATTCAGGCAGTATTGATAACCAAAAGGTGGATTTCCCAAATACTAACAAAATAATATTAACATTTTGATTTTTAGGAGCAAAACCGTAACAATGCAGTTACAGGAAAGAATCTGCAGAACTAAGCAGATGCTAAATACTTGCAAGTCAAATTTATGTATAAGATAGGCAAGATGACTTTATATAAAATTACAGTAGCCTCATATACAAAGCTGTAGTGGATGGTGAGATATGGAGCCTGAAAGTTAAAAGTTCAAAATATTGTTACCATTTTGCTTGACAGTGTAAAATATATTTATTGGATATGACTTTAGAACACAATTTGTTCTGAGACCTAATATTGCCTCCATCAGATCCTGCATACATGACCTCACATCTGATCTCATGATTTCCAGGCTAGGGAACGGCCTCTCTATACTAACTTGGGTTGGGGGCAAAGCAGTGACCAAAGGGGCAACATCTCTAACAATGTCGGGGTATAAAGGAATTGCCTCAGCCACAGTCAGTTTTGCTGAATGGTTGATCTTCTACTTCTTTGAAAGCAGATGAAAAATTTTGCTGAAATCTGTTTGCTATGGGAGCGGAATCTTTTCCCCTGGGGCAGTGCTTTGCCTGCTCCATGTCATCAATTACACTCCTCATGTGATGAGGCTGAAGATATGGGAGCAGTAGCACTGGCCGGACCCAATTCCTCTTGCTCTTTGCACTGCATCGATCTAACTGGACCAACTTATTATATATTTTGGGGGTCGGTAACTTTTAGGACGACTCCCGACTCCACAGCCCTGCTTATGAATGTGCCAAAGATCTGCTAAACATTTCCACATAACCCATGATGATATACGGCCATGTCAGCTTGCACCTGCACCATGTATTTCACAGTTTTTGGTGGAGCTGTCCATTTTTGTTTGGATTGTATACATGGGTGGTGGCTGCCTTCATTTTGATCTTCCTCTCCACCAATCCGTGCAGGCTGTTTTTAATCAGAACAGAGAATAGCTGGGATCCTCCTGCCCTAAAAAGTATAGAGGCCATGAAAGGCACCAAGAGAGGTTTAGAGCAGGTCCCCATCTGAGGTCACCTTGCTGTTGATGGATGAGCCCTCACAGTTTTGGTCAAAAACCAGCTGAAGAGCCTCAGATTTTTATTGCTATAGCAGAAAGGCACTTAAGGAGACAAATATATTAATAATTTTGGTGTCTGCAGAGTGCTGCGGTCCATTTCTGTAAGTTTACATGATGCATAGATGTCTGGGAGGTCTCCAGATCGGTCTCCCTCTCTATAAGCTAATGCAAAGGGTCACTGATGAAGAGCAGCACTTGACCTTGTGGACTTGGCTGCCCATGTATTAAATTTGATTGGAATGTAATACTACTTCCTCAGGAGAATGCCCCAGTGATAACAGCTGATTTTCATGAAATAGAACAACTGAATCCATGATAACTGAGTGCATAGCTGGCTTCTCTTAAAAAAAAAAGAGGATGGTCTTCATGGAGCAACCACTTTAAGTGCACCCAAAAAGGAACTTGCCTTGGAAATAGTATTTTGCTTCATGCTTTGCAGCTACTCCCCTGTACATCTCTGTAGTGGAAGTGTCTAGCTACTCCAGAGTATTAGTTTACATGCTTTTTGCTGCTAATAGCTTTTCTTATTATTTTTATACAATCATTTTATCTTTTAGGACTAAACTCCAAGGAGGAGGAAGAGTTATTGCAGGAAGAAAGGGATTATATGATCCAGAACATCAATAATTTGCAGGAAGAGGTATGGTGATGTCTTACTAAGTATGAAATAAATATTGAAGGACTTTTCTTGTTTTTAAAGGGGTATACTCACTATAGACATTGGCATATCGCTTAAACATGTCTCTGAGAAACTCATTTGGAAATGGGCCTCGCAAACATGGGTGTGCACGATATATAAAGAAAACCAATTTAAAATAATGATGATGTGGTATCGTACACCCACTTTCTAACATGAACTCAGTCCATCAGTCCCAGACGTTGGTTGGAAATGTTTTGCTCAGGGAGGTAACATTTTCCATATTTTTTGGCAATGTCCGAAGATCCAGCAATTTTGGCTAGTGGTTACAAAGTTGATTTCTGACATAACAGGGCTTCACCTCCCTATGGATCCCCTCTGTTTGTTATTCAATGTTTGGCCCTCCCCAGTTAAAAAAAACAATTGAGAAAAATGATTCTATATGTACTTACTGTGGAGCGATGCCTAATTTCATACTTTTGGAAGCGTCCTGTTGTGCCGGATGTATCAGATTTGTATAGGCGGCTTAAAGAGATGAGAACTATGGAATACCTTACGGCTTCCATCAATAAGTTGGATTGTTTTTACTCGGTTTGGTCCACATGGGACACCTTTTCGAGAACTATTGATATGTGATATTCCTCAATGGATAATCTTTTCAAAACTATGTACACTCTGGTTTTCAATAGTCTCCCCTCCACTCCCCCCTTGTTCCTCTTTTGTGTGTTGTCCTGTGTTTCTGTTCTTATTCCTTAAATTTTGATATGTATGGTTATAAATGCCTATAGTGTAGATTTCCTTCTTCGTTTGCACTGTTTAATTGCTATCTATTTTTGCAAGACTGGACCATTTTATGATTTCTCTAGCATCATCTGGTGTTATATCCTTAAATTTCAATAAAAATTAAAGTTCCCCAAATAAATAGTCTCTGAGACCCGCACCTATCATAAACGCAAGCCGAAACCTCTGCATTTTGAACCGAGCGGTGGTCGGGACTTTCTTATTTATTTTAATGTGCGTTCTGAGTGCACCACTCAGCTGTACTCGCAACTCCGGCTTATTTCAATGGGAGAGCCCTAACCACCTCTCCATTGAAAACGAAGAGTTTTTGGGCTAACTTTTTGAGATAGGTGCGGGTCACCCCTTCTATCAGACACTGATGTCATATTTTATCAATATGCCATCAAAAGTCTATAGTCAGACAACCTCTTTTTAAATATTGATATTAGCATATTAATCCTCAGGATTGGCCATCAATATCTTATTGCCAATATTTTATTTTGTTACAAAAAAAACCTTCAATGGGTTTTCCCATCTCACACATTTGTGGCATTAGGGGATGAGGCCATCCGTATTCTAAAAAAAAAAAGGTGCTGGTTCCGCTTTTCTATCAGACATTTATATCATACCCTGTAGATATCCATTAGAATACATGCAGCGTACACATTTGCATTATTTTTATTTGCTTTCTATATGCAATATTAGAGATTTTATTAAAAAAAAGTTGCCATTTTATTTCAGCAGTGTATGTGCAAGAGGTAGGATCGTATCTATAATACTGTGTGCAAGGAGGGAAGAATACCACATGCATATAAGGATGGTGTCTAAAATGTAAAGAGTAATAAAATTGCAGCTGGAATTTGTCACTTTCTATTTCAAAATAACCACTAAATTGTTAAATGTGTTCTTAAACTTTGTAGAATTAATATTCTAATTAAGAACTCAACATTTTGCCACAAAGCAAAATCCCCTTCGGAGGCCGGCTCATACCTGGCAATAAGCCAGTCTTAGAGAACAGGAAGAGGGCTGCACTTGTGCAGTTCTTCCCATTCTTTTCTATGGCAATTACAAATATAGCCGAGCGAGTGTCCTTGGCTCTATTCGGAACTTCCATAAACATGCATGGGGAGAGATGTAGCCCTCTCCCCATTCAATGAGGCCGGCTCGTAGCTTACATAGCTTCAATACAAAACCCCTTTTAAGCTGCATCACTGCTAACTTTTCTACATGTATAAAATATAGCTTTTATTGCACAGTTTGTGCAAGTTGTGTATGCCCACCTACAACATCAAGATGACATCATCGGGCAGATGGATGAAGTGCACGGCCACAATGGAAGTCGTCACTTGCTATACTATTGGCAGCAGTGCTCAGGGATGGGAGCCATGATGCCAACATGACTGCTGATTTTTACAGTGGTCACATATTAGCCGCTAGTAAACAAAAAATGAAGAACCACAGAGCTCTTATGATGACTTGCCGGGCAGTGGGAGAGGTGGTATTTGTTACTTTATGACATTTTCTGTGCTTTTTATTTTTACATATTTTTGGGTTCAATAGACCCATTTAAGGGGGGTTAAAATGAATCTATTCCCACATTTTTTATGCCTTCCCTAAGTGCAGTATGAAGTAGTGGCAGAGGCCCGTTTTCCATTGCCACCACTGAAAATTTTTCCTTTTTTTCCCCTTTTTACTATCAACCTGTCGATAGGTTCCCTCCAATAGAAAAAATTTCTGTGTTTTAAAACCCATTTTTGTGCTTTTAATTTGGCCAGAGCACCCAAAAAAGGGTTTGGGTTGGTAGGTTTTAAACGGGGTAAAGGCCCACCTTTCACTGATATTCGATTGTTCATTTGTTTCCATAGTGCAGTGGGAAAAATTTTCCCACATATGTCATAAAAATTTGCCCCAACTCCTGAATTTATTTGGTTTTGCCCCCTTCTGTTTTGCATAAAAATACTTTGCACGGGTTTTTGGTTTGCTGATGTTTTTCCCCTTCCCTAAATATTAAATAAAAACCCTTTTTAAAAGGGGGGGAAACTTGTTTTTTAAACCCAAATTTTTTTTGCAAAAAACCTTCCAACTGCACTGAAAAATCAATCATTAAAAAAATTTCAGATTGCTACACAAAAGTCCCAGGAAAATTACCTTGGGAAAACTTGTTTCAAACGAGAAAAGTTTGCAACAAGGAGTAGATTGTAATCAGCATAGCAGTGAGTCTGAAAATGAAATAAGGAATAAAAATTTCCCTTTTTCGCAACCTAAACCCTTAACAAAAAATTGTATTTAAAAGGGGTTTTTTCCCAATAATTTAAAATTAAACGGGGGAAGCTTCAAATGAAACAAAAAACTTTTTTCCCCATTCATTATTATTAAAATTCTGGACCTTTTGTTTTAGCTGCTCCTTTAGTGATCCATTTTTTTTAAAAAGCTCATCTCCGGGAAATACGAC
>JAODAL010035007.1:0-25000 GCA_025379985.1 Phyllomedusa bahiana | reverse complement strand
AAAACCCCCCCCCCCAAAAAAAAAAAAACCCCCCAACCCCCTTTTAAAAAAAATTTAAAAAAAACCCCCCCAAAAAAAAAATTTTTTCCCGGGGGAAAAAACAAACCCCCCCCCCAAAAAAAACCCCCCAAAAAAAAAAAAAACCCCTTAAAACCAAAAAAAAAAAATTTTTAAAAAAAAAAAAAGGGAAAAATTTTTAAAAAAAAAAATTTTTTTTTCCCCCCCCCCCCCCCCCAAAATTTTTTTTTTTTCCCCCCCAAAAAAAAAACCCCCCAAAAAAACCCCTTTTTTTAAAAAAAAAAAGGGGGAAAAAAAAAAAAAAAACCGGGCCCCCCTTTTTTTTTTTAAAAAAAGGGGGAAAAACCCCCTTTTTTTTAAAAAAAAAAAACCCCCTTTTTTTAACCCAAAAAAAAAAACCCCCTTTTTTTTAAAAAAAAAAAAAAAAAAAATTTTAAAAAAAACCCCCCCCCAAAAAAAAACCAAAAAAAAAAATTTTTTTATATTTCCTTTTTAAATTTTTTTGGGGTTTTTCCCCCTTTTCCCTTTTGGGGGGTTTTTTTGGGGGCCTTTTCCCAAAAATTTTAAAAAGGAAAAAATTTTTTTTTTTTAAATTTAAAAAAAAATTTTTTTTTTTTTAAAAAAGGGGGAAAAAAAAACCCCCCGGGTTGAAAATTTTTCCCCCCCCTTTCCCTTTTTATTTCCCCTTTTCCCCCCCCTTTTTTTTACCAAAAAAAGGGGGGGGGCCCCCCCCCCCGGTTGGTTTTAAAAAAAAAGGCCCCTTTTTAAAAAAACAAAGGTTTTAAAAGGGGGAAAAAAAAAAGGGGGGCCCCCCCAAAATTAACCCCAAAAAGGGCCCCTTTTTTTAAAAAACCCCCCCCATTTAACCCCGGGCCCCCCTTTAAAAGGGGGTTTTTTTTAAAAAAAAACCCCTTAAAAAATTTTTTAAAAACCCCCCTTTTTTTCCCCCCCCCAAAAAAAAACCCCTTTTTTTTTTAAAACCCCCTTTTTCCCCAAAATTTTTTAAAAAAATTTTTTTTCCCTTTGGGGTTTTTTTTTTTTTTTTGGGGTTTCCCCTTTGTTTCTTTGGGAAAGGAAAATTTTAAAGGGGGGGGTTTTTTTTGGCCGGAAAACCCTGGTTTTGGGGGGTTTTTTGGGGTTTTCCCGGGGTTTAAAATTTTGGGGTTTTAAATTTTAAAAACCCCCAACAAAAAAAAACCCCCTTTTTTTTTTTTTGGGTTTAAAAACCAAAAATTTAAAAATTTTTTTAAAAAAATTTAAACCCCCAAAATTTAAAATTAAGGGTTTTCCCCCCCCCCCAAAAAAAAAAAAATTTTTTTTTTTTTTAAAAAAGGGGAAAAACCCCCCTTTTTTTGGGGGGGGGAAAAAAGGGGTTCCCCCCGGTTTTTGGGGGGTTTTTTTAAAAAAAAATTTTTTTTTTTCCCCCAAAACAAAAAACCCGGGAAAAAGGGGGGGTTTTTTTCCCCCAAAAAAGGGAAAAAAAACCCCCCCCTTTTTTGGGAAAAAAGGAAAAAAAGGGGAAAGAAAAAACCTTCCTTTTTTCCCCCAAAAAAAAAAAAAAAAAGGGGTTTTTCGGGGGCCCAAAAGGGGTTTTTTCCCCCTTTTTTTCCCAAGAAAAATTTGGGGGGGTTTTTTTCCCCCCCCTTTGGCCCCAGGGGGCCCAAAAAAATTTTAAAAATTCCGGGAATTGTTTTTGGGGGGGGGGGCCCCCCCCAAAAAAAAAAAAAAAATTTTTTAAAAACCCCCAAAAAGGTTTAACCCCCCATTAAAAAAAAAAAAAAAAATTTTTTTTTCCCCCCCTTTTTTGGAAACCCCCCCCCCCCTTTTTTAAAAAAACCCCCCCCCAAAAAAACCCCCCTTTCCCTTTTCCCCCCCCAAAAAAAATTTTTTTTTTTACCCGGGGGGGAAAATTTTAAAACCCCCCCTTTTAAAAAGGAAAATTTTTCCCCCCCAAGGGGGGGGAAAAAAAAGGGTTTTTTGGGAAAAAAAATTTTTTTTTTTAAAAACCCCCCCCCAAAAAAAATTTAAAACCCGGGGAAAAAAAAAAAAATTTTTTTTTTTTTTTTAAATTTCCCCCCAAAAAACCCCCTTTTTTTTTTTAAAAAAAAAAAAAAAAATTAAAAAAAAAACCCCGGGGGGGGTTTTTTTGGTTTTTTAAAATTTTTTAAAAAAAAGGGCCCCCCAAAAAAGGGGGGTTTTTTTTTTTTTTTTTTTTTTTGGGGGGTTTCCCCTTTAAAAAAAAAAAATTTCCCCCCCAAAAAAAAATTTTTTTTTTTCCCCAATCCCCAAAAAAAAACAAATTTCCCCAAAAATTTTTGGGGGGGGTTTTTAAAAAAATTTTCCAAAAATTTTAAAAATTTCCCCCAAAAAAATTTTTTTTTATTAAAGGAAAAACCCCCCCAAAAAAAAGTGGCTACTTTGAAGACTCTAAAGTATACATACACATTCAGAGAGATTTTACGGATTCTTGCTGATATAGACATTAACAGATTTCATAATTAGTTAACCTTGTTAAATGTTCTTATGATCCGACATTGTGAAGGTGGGATAACATCAGAGCTCATTCATACACAGTATGCCAGTGTGCTACTCCAATGCCATTTTTACACAATATATGACTTTTAAACATATTTCTTTTTACAGGTGACATTTGCCAACAGTTTACTGCTGAGGTCTTTAACATGTATAGAAACTACGCCCACTACAAGTCTTGGTCATTTGAAATTCTGAATTACACACCGAATGATTATGGTAATGTAGCCTTACTGTGTATGTGTACTATTCTATCTTGCATATTTATTAAAGAGCAGCACTTCTCAGAGGCAGGGTGCCAGAATTCAAAAGACCCAGGCAAAAAGTTCAAGAAGTGAAAAGGTGTTCTTTATTCCAACATGTACAGCGGCTCTGGGGGATACAATTTTATTCCTATATTTGTGTGCAATATATATAGAACAAAAATAGGAAACTGATTCCATCATCTGTGTTGTTAATAGAGAAGCATTATTATTAGACTGATTGGTGTCTTATATTTTTGTTCAGAAACATTGCGCGACTTGTATGAATCCGAATGCGTGTTTTTTAGTGTTTTTTTTTTACTTGGCGCCGAGATTCCAGTTCTAAATAGATATAGAAGAGTGTAGAATACGACAGTATGAAGATTTTTGGTGCATTACATAGAGCTTAATGCGCCAAACTTTGTATGAGCATAGAGTGTAATGCGCCGAACTTTGAGAGAAGTTGGCGCATTAAGCTCTATGTAATGCACCAAAAATCTTCATACTGTCGTATTCTACACTCTTCTATATCTATTTAGAACTGGAATGTCGGCGCCAAGTACAAAAAAATAAAAAATATGCATTCGAATTCATACATGTCGCCCATAATTTTTAACAAACTGAGATAAGGAAAGACCTGCTGCCAGGCTGTATATCCTCTTCTCTTCTGTCTGTGCAGTGCCAGTTCAACTGTGAGCTAAATATGTGGCCAGATTTGTGCATAGGTATGGTACATAATTGCCTGTATGGGTGGTGTTACTTTTTATAGGAACGGGGAGTTTTCAGAGTGACCATTGTTTATGCACAGCACCCTGGAATATAATGGTGCTATACATGCAACTTAAAATAAATCATTGGCACCTATAGTCATTGATCACTTCCCTTGCACTGATGCTTATATACAGTCACTGACAGAAGTTCTGTCGCTTATCCATTTTGTGGAAACCAAAGCTTATAACCTGACTTAAAATTCATCCATTGGTTTTAGAAAAGACTC
Source organism: Phyllomedusa bahiana (assembly GCA_025379985.1). Classification (NCBI taxonomy): domain Eukaryota; kingdom Metazoa; phylum Chordata; class Amphibia; order Anura; family Hylidae; genus Phyllomedusa; species Phyllomedusa bahiana. The sequence goes on along the minus strand of JAODAL010035007.1, from coordinate 21,211 downwards.
ATATGAAAGCTGAAACCCTCCCAAATGAGTTGTTTTTTTTTAACGAAAATAAATTAGCTTCACTGCTGAAATATTGATCATTTAAGGAACACAGAAAGGTCAGATTTTGGCAAGACAGAAGTTTTGTCGCCCACAGAAAGCAATGTGACAATCAAAAAAAATAATTAGTTCAAATACAAAGATATGTTTCATAACATTGTGAATAAATTGTGGTGCTATTTGAACCATAATTTAATATTTTGTGTGACTTTCATGAGCTTGAAGGACTGCATCCATGCGTTTCGCCAATGATTCATACAATTTATTGATGAAGACGTCAGGAATAGCAAAGAATGCAGTCCTACATACCTCCCAGAGTTCATCAAGATTCTTTGGTTTTGTCTTCCCAAACTTCCTCTTTATCCTACCCAAAATGCTCAGTGATGTTCCAGTCTGGTGACTGGGCTGGCCAGTCCTGGAGCACTTGATCTTCTTCTTTCTTTTAGGGAAATTTGATGTAGAGATGGATGTATGAGATGGAGCACCATACTGCTGCAAAATTTGACCCCTTTTATGATAGGGAATGTAAGAGGTAGCTAGTATTTCTTGATATTTTAGGCTATTGATATTGCCTTCCACCTTGCAAATTTTTCGCACACCCCCATACTGCATGTAACCCCAGACCATGATCTTTCCACCACCAAACTTAACTGTTTTCTGCATGTATCTTGGATCCATAAAGGCTTCAGTAGGTCTCCTGCAGTATTTGCGGCGGCTGTGGTGTAATTCAACTGAAGATACATCTGAGAAATCCACCTTCTGCCCCTTTTCCAGCGTCCATCCGTTTAGCAGGCCGTGGGTCTTGGCAAATGCCACACGGTTTTTTTAATTGCCTTATGTTAAGTGCTGGCTTCTGGGCACTGATTCGACCATGGAGGCCATTTTGAGACAGAATCCACAAACTGTTATAGTTACACAGGGACTTAAGGTGACCAGGCCTGTTGGAGCTGTGCTGAAGTGGGAAAAGGGCTGGCTTTTGATTTTCGAACGAACGAACGTTCCTCCTGAGCAGTTGTCTTGTGAGGTCTGCCGGACCTGGGCTTGTCAAAAACATCTCCAATCTTTATTTAATTCTTTGTACTTGACGCTAAGACACATTAAAGGTGCCAGCCCCCTCTGCAGTGGATCTGGTCTTCAGCCTCTTGATAATTAAGGCTTTGGTCGCAGGGTGGATTTTTGGCATGTCAGAGGTCAAGTTGCAGTTTAAGTGAAGGTCTGGGGTGCTGGAGTTCTTTTTATACACACCCACTAATTAACTGATCCATTAGTGAGCACAGGTGAGGCTGTAAACTAGCATTGGGTGCATTATATGACAAGGCGACAAAACTTTTGTCTTGCCAAAATCTGACCTGTGTTCCTTACATGATCAATATTTCAGCAGTGAAGCAAATTTATTTTCGTTAAAAAAAAACTCATTTGGGAGGGTTTCAGCTTTCATAAAACCAAGGGATAAATTTTAAATCAGATTATAAGCTTTGGTTTCCACAACATGGATAAGCGACAGAACTTCTGTGAGGGACTGTAAATGAATGGGATATCTACATGATGTATAGTTTCTTCTGGGTACTCTCATAGTAGTGGCTTGGCATTCTAGCTGATAGAAGATGGTCCGGAATGGGAATGTTTTCCTCCCTTAACTCAGAATGGGGTTGTCGAAAGTGGAGATGTCGACTGAGTCTGCATATTTCAATAGAAAGAGAGGAATTAACTACTACTTATCCCCTTTAACATCCGATTTTGGGGGATTTGTCAGAGTATAAGAATGATGGCCGATTTCCCCAAACATGACAGGTTGAGCCAGTTTATCTGTATGCCCAGGCTAACCTCACAACTAACCTCATAACTGTGATTTATGGGTATATTTTAAACTTTTACAGTCATGTGATCTCTAGTTTTTAATCTATAGTCCTATGTTTTCTGTTGTAGCTGTTTTTTAGTAAAACGTATGATCTACATTGCAGGTGGTATACATCATGCAGCTGCACGTGTTATAGGTGAAGGTGTGTACAAGCGCTTAAAATATGAAGGTGGGATTCACAGGGTCCAGAGGATTCCTGAGGTGGGCTTGTCGTCTAGGATGCAGAGGATTCACACGGGGACCATGACTGTAATTGTACTTCCACAGCCTGATGAGGTAAAGTAAGTGGCTTAACCATTCCGTAGTTTTATATTCTAGTCCTGCATATAAAATTAATGATCTATTTTCCTGTCTTTTCTTTGCAGGTAGATGTTAAAATTGACCCTAAAGAATTGAGAATTGATACCTTCAGAGCTAAGGGGGCTGGAGGACAACATGTCAACACAACAGACAGCGCAGTGAGGATCGTCCATATTCCTACAGGTGAGGTGTTTTGTTATCCTCCAAGATCTACAGGTTCACAGTAGGAGTGTCACTGGTTTAACTTCCTCCCTGATGTACATTTATGTCAAAAGAAGGACAAGGATTATGGAGCAGGTGGAGAAACTGAAGTAAAATAAAGTTTTTAAGACATGTAAAGACAAATTTGTATACAATTAAAACAAAAAATTCCTTTCCAACTTATTATATAAAACACAATAAAAAAATTATTGTTGCTATTGCCATGTCCAACAAACTCCAAAACATTAATATGTCACCTTCTTTATCCAACAAAAATACCCAATGCCACAATTGCTGTGATCAAAAAGTCACGTATCCAAAATGGTACCAATAAAGGCTGCAGCTGACCACATAGTAAAACAAGTAGTCACACAGGTAATAGAATAGTTACGTGTCACAGAATACACCAATGCAGAGCATTTTTTTTTCCTTCATAATCCCTTCATGACACTTGATGTATATTTACATCATCATGTCTGGAAGGGAATATGGAGCAGGCTTACTCATTGAGCCTGCTTCATGTATGGCAGCTAATGGCTGTTTTGCTATGGCCAGGCCAGGATGTACCTGAAGTCCTAGACTTTTGACCTCTGAGATCATTTTGGCATCTAAGGGAATTGAGAATAAGAGTGATATACACGTTCTGTTGCCTGATCGTCCCCAGGAAACCCTACTCATCCTGGGAAGGGTGTAATAGGCGAGCCATTATTGTATGCTCCTCTGCAATATAATACTACTGCAGAAGAGTGTACAGACGATCGTTTCTCCTAATGGTCAAGTACCCTATAGGGACTAAAAGTACAAGTTAAGAAAAAAATATTGAAAGTACAAAATATCCTCTTTCTGCCATTTTACAAATAGAAAAGTAAACAATAATTGTTAACCCTGCATCCATAAAAGTCTTATATGTGAAAATATGACCTTGGTGAAAAGTGTAGGAAAAAAATTGCATTTTTATGTCATAGTCTAATACTACATTTTCTTTTTCGGGTGAAGTCCAGCAAACTGTCACTACAGAATTACTGGAAAAATCCAAGTTCCCTGTCAGGGATGTTTTCACTTTCAATTTGAATTCCTGCTTGTGCCACTGTAAATTTTTGTATTTAGTATCACTTTCGGTTTCCAACTCTTGAGACAGTTTGGTGTCAACTAACTCCGTATCTGCACTGTCATCTGTATCACTGTCTATATCATCTACCATAGCTGCAGCTTGTGTAGCTGGAAACCTATGTTTAAACATAATTCTCACTACCACTAATAGCGATCATAAAAACGAGCAAAGGATATATATACCAACCCATGTCTGCCTAGTAAATATAGCAAGTAAGCAGGCGGCAAGACACGCTGGCTACCCGTTTTGTCACCTACCGAATGACCTAGGAGCCCATACTGCGGTAAAATGTCACGTGGCACTTGACATAGGATTAGAACGGCATATTTTAAATGTCACATACTACTTGACAAAGTATAGGAAAAGGTTAAGCCATTTACAAAGTTTTGTTGTCCTCTGCATTTCCATATAGGAACAACAGTGGAGTGCCAACAAGAGCGCTCTCAGATCCAAAACAAAGATAAAGCTATGAAGATGTTGAGAGCAAAGCTACATGAACAGAGCAAGACGGAGGAAGTGTCCCAGAGAGAGAGCTCCAGGAAGCTGCAGGTGAGACACATTGCTGGAACCTCCACTACTGCTCTACAGTTTTCATGTTTTGGGTCATTTTAGTTTCTTGGTGCCATAAAGGACTTTAGCTTTAACATTTTGAACCATTTAAAGACCAGGCTGTATATACAAGTGTATATAATGCTTTATTGGACTCCATTATTTTACCCCTTAACACAGCATGGATTTTTGTGTGCAATGCATTCTCCCTATATATTGTGCTAGGAAACCAAAAAAGTCTGTGTGGGGTTGTACCTGAAAAATGCGCAATTGTGCCATGTTTGTGGGGGTTTCATTATTTTGCAGTTCACTGTTGTATTGGATAAATTATGATGTATTTTAATAGATTGAACTCTAAATGATGCAGCAGTACCAATAATACTTTATTTTTTTTTTACTTCTTGTCTCCCAGTGTACTTGACCACCAAGGGGCAGCATCACTTGTACACTGTTCTACAATAATGATATTTTGCAGGACAGTGTACCAATGGGAGTGTAATAGGAATAGTAACATAGCAGCTAGAGAAACCTTCATTAGGCTTCTGACTGCTATGACAACTACTCAGATTCCATGAGCTAATCATGGGGTGCCAATCTGAGACCGTTCCTTAGTTTTAGATCCTGCAGCCATATTTGCCATGGCATCTAAAGGTTTATAAGGCGGGAAATCGAGTTCTTTCCAATCCCGGCTGCTAGTGGCATGTCCCAGCTGTAATTAACAACCCCTAAACGGGTTGTCTCAACATGCTGATTCTCGGAGCCACAGCCAGCTTTAGGGTATGTTTACACAGCGAATTGCGGGGCGTACAGTACGCCCCGCAATTACGCCGGGTGTACGGGAGCTCGCACTGATCGGCGTGTATTCCCGCGATGCGGGGGGGCAGGGCCGGGACAAGACCTTTTGGTGCCCTAGGCAAGTGGGTGACATGGCTCACTCCCCCCCACCCCCCCATTATAAAAAAAAATATCTTAAAAGTTCAAATCCCCACCCCTTGCCATTTACAAATAAAAAAATACAATTAAAAAAGTTACACAAAATTGGTATCGCCACAAACAATCCAATCTATTAAAATATAAGATCATTCAGACGTTTAACACCATACTAGAAAAAAAAAAATTATGCTAAACTTTAGGGTTTTTGGTCATTTCACATCCCATAAAATTGAAGAAAAGTGATCAAAAAGTTACATGTACCCCAAAATGGTGCCAATAAAAAGTACATATCAGCCCGCAAAAAACGCACCATCACTCATGTCCACAGGCGGACGAACAAAAAAAACGTATCGGCTGAAAATTTAAAGAGTAGAAGATGTTTGGAATTTTTTTACGTTTATGAAAACCCTACATGTTTGGTATTGTTGGACTTAAACCAACCTGCAGAATACACATAACACATCATTTAGGAACGGCCTCCCAAAGTCTGAGCTCAGAATAAAGCGCTGTTGACGCTTGTACACAACTCTCCGTTCTGTTCTATAGGAGTTCCAAGAATAGATGAGCGGTGTGTTCTTCTGTACACTTAATCCCCATACAACAAAATGGAGAGTCGTATGCAAGCATCACTAGCTTTCCATTCTGAGCAGAAACTTTCGGTGGCCCATTCCTGAGAGAGGTGCCGTTCCCACCACTTAGGTTTAAAAATAAAATTGAAAATCTGTTTATTGTAGGCAATACTGGCACCATCTGTGTATGAGATACAGTTAGCACTATGTACAGTTAGGGCCAGAAATATTTGGACAGTGACACAAGTTTTGCGAGTTGGGCTCTGCATGCCACCACATTGGATTTGAAATGAAACCTCTACAACAGAATTTCAAGTGCAGATTGTAACGTTTTAATTTGATGGGTTAAACAAAAATATCTGATCAAAAATGTTTGGAATTGTACACATTTCTTACAAACACTCCCCATTTTAGAGCTCAAAAGTATTGAACAAATAAACATAACTCAACCAAAATATTTTTAGTTTCAATATTTTTGTGGGGAATCCTTTGGGGCAATCACTGCCTTAATTTTTGAAAACCCCTGGACATCACCAAACGCTGGGTTTCCTCCTTCTTTAAGCTTTGCCAGGCCTTTAAAAGCCGCAGCCTTCAGGTCTTGCTTGTTTGTGGGTCTTTCCGTCTTAAGTCTGGATTTGACAAGTGAAAAAGCATGCTCAATTGGGTTTAGATCGGTGATTGACTTGGCCATTGCAGAATGTTCCACTTTTTTGCACTCATGAACTCCTGGGTAGTTTTTGGCTGTATGCTTGGGGTCATTGTCCATCTGTACTATGAAGCGCCGTCCGATCAACTTTGCAGCATTTGGCTGAATCTGGGCTGAAAGTATATCCCGGTACACTTCAGAATTCATCCGGCTACTCTTGTCTGCTGTTATGTCATCAATAAACACAAGTGACCCAGTGCCATTTAAAACCATGCATCCCCAAATCCCCTCACGTGCCTCCACCATGTTTACTGAGGATGTGGTGTGCCTGGATCATTCCGTTCCCTTTCTTCTCCAAACTTTTTTTCTTCCATCATTCTGGTACAGGTTAAATCTTTGTCTCATCTGTCCATAGAATACTTTCCAGAACTGAGCTGGCTTCTTGAGGTGTTGTTCGGCAAATTTAACTCTGGCCTGTCTATTTTTGGCTTTGATGAATGGTTTGCATCTAGATGGGGAACCCTTTGTATTTATTTTTCAGGGAGTCTTCTCTTTACTTGTTGACTTAGAGACAGATACACCTACTTCACTGAGAGTGTTCTGGACTTCAGTTGATGTTGTGAACGGGTTCTTCTTCACCAAAGAAAGTATGCGGCGATCATCCACCACTGTTGTCATCTGTGGACGCCCAGGCCTTTTGGAGTTCCCAAGCTCACCATTCAATTCCTTTTTTCTCAGAATGTACCCGACTGTTGATTTTGCTACCCAAGCATTCTGCTATCTCCCCTTTTATGGATTTGTTCTTTTTTTTTTCAGCCTCAGGGTGGTCTGCTTTTACATCAATTGAAGTTTCCTTTGACCGCATGTTTTTCTGGTCCCCAGCAACAGCTTCCAAATGCAAAACCACACACCTGGAATCAACCCCAGACCTTTTAACTACTTCATTGATTACAGGTTAACGAGGGAGACGCCTTCAGAGTTTAATTGCAGCCCTTAGAGTCCATTGTCCAATTTCTTTTGGTCCCCCTTTAAAAAAAAGGAGGCAATGCATTACATAGCTTTTGATTCCGAAACCCTTTCTCCAATTTGGATGTTGAAACTCTCATATGGCAGCGGAGTGTGCACTTTCAGCCCATATTATATATATAATTGTAGTTCTGAACATGTTTTTGAAAACAGCTAAAATAACAAAACTTGTGTCACTGTCCAAATATTTCTGGCCCTAACTGTATAAATTAATAACATTGTTTGTGTGGAGCATCATGACAATTTTGTTTTTGCCATGTCCTTTTCTGTGCAGGTTGGAACGAGAGATCAGTCTGATCGGATTCGCACTTACAACTTCACTCAGGACAGACTAACAGACCACAGGATATCATACGAGATACGAAACTTAAGGGTATAAACTATCTCTTCTTTTATTACTCAAGGATTTACATAATTATTGTGTATTATAAATTAAGATATTGTTTATTATAAGCGGTGATGATGTCACAGATGTCTCCAACAACTAGAGCAAGTTATAATATACAATTGGGGCTCACCATATACATGCGTGTGCACACAATACATACATACACAGCTAACAACTCTGTACCTTATCCACCTTAATCCCCAGCAACATTTTAGTAGAAGGGCTTTAATAGTATGTGCCATATTTATTAAAGGGGTTGTCCACCTCCTTAAAGAGCCATTTAAATAGCTGCTGGGCCACAAGTAAATAGCAAAACATCATACTTCCCTTCCACCGGTGCCCAGTTCCAGCGGCTCATCTCTCTGATCTTCTGATGAAACGGCATCACCACTGTGGCCGCTGATTGGCTTCAGCCGTCTCATGCCACTAACTTGCATGATCGTTTAGAAGGGAACAGTTTTTGAACGATGATGCAAGTAAACAGTAGATGTTAACAAAGGAACTCAAATATTGATTCCCTGGTTCCGCCATTTTGAGAAATGTCCTTATCAATTGTGTGTTTTTTTTTTTTTTTTCTTTAACGTGTTCATTGTGCAGGTTACATACCATTACTGTTTTATAGCTCAGGACATCATGCATGCAGGACTGCCAAATTTATTTATTTTAAGTGATAAACATTTGTTATGGGAAAAGGTGGTATGTTTTTTTTGGGGGGGGGGGGGGTTGTGTTTTTTGTTTTTTTTTTGTTTTTTTTTTTTTTTTTTTTTACTTGTCCCAATATGGAACTAGACTTGATCGCTGCAATAATGCATTTCAGTACATGACAAAGGTAAATAAGCATTGCAACCAACCACTTCTTTTTTGTTCTAATTTTATATTATTTCAAAGCTAGAGTCAAATTTATTTCCGACCGATATTTTCCTAGGTTACTGACCAATTCTCTTTTCTACCAGCATCCTTCATCTCCCGTTGTCTTATCAGCAGGGCAGGACCTTACTTCTCAGTCTCTGTTCTTATCTTTGTTACTAAGCAGGGAGAGCTCATTAGCCTTGTGCTCTCCTGTCAGGGCTGCAGAGCACACAGCTGCTGAGGAACGTCTTTGTATGTAAATATACAGATAAGGGTGAATTCACATGGCTTATTGCGCTCCGTTTACCCCCCGGCCCCCCAAAATTCAGTGTCTTTTCCCAAATGAGCCGGAAGACAATTCACTTCTTTCGGGATCCCGGGGGAAAAAACGACGGCTTACCATAGCACTCAATGTCCTGATTTTCCTGTAATTGCCGGCCGTACTTCAAGTGTATCGCAGCGTAATTATGCCCCAAGTACAGCCCGCAGTTACAACATGTGAACATACCCTACATACAGTATGAATGTAGAAGAATCACAACGTTCTGCAATGTCTCCCTAAACTTTACAGTTTTATATGGAGATGCTGTATCTTGCTATCTCTGCTTGTATATTTTTTGCAACAATACCAAATATGCCTACATGGAATACTTTCTTTTATGACCAATACAGCTTAGCTAGCTTGCATTTATAGCCAGACCATTTGCTTGGACACTTTTTTTTTATCTTTTTTTTTTTTTTTCTCCTTTCAAAAATCACTGCATCACAAATGTTGCTCTACCAGGTAGGCACAGCCAAGTATAGAAGCTTCTGTGAAATTGGCTAAAAAAGTTGTCCGGCTTATCTTATGTATCGACCCCAATTTTTACAGCAGACCCCTCGGAAAAGAACAGAAAAGTGGGAGGGGTAATGGGGGGGGGGGGGGAACAAAATAAGGGGAATGCGCTCTTGGTGTGGTAGATCAAGCAAATATTTGTAGAAAAACCTCATGTTAGCTATGCTGTCACCTAGTGTTGAGCGAACAGTAAAAAGTTATAGTTTATTTGAACCTCAAAATTTTGTGAGTTCGGTTTTTGAAGTTCTATTTGAACCGAACTTCGAACACCATTTAAACTATTGGGGGAAAGTTTTTGGTTAATTTTTAATCTATACAGGTAAGAGAAGCTTAATTACCCCCATAACAGTAAACTGGGTATTTTTAACAAAATTGGGAAAAAAAATTTTTCCCAAGATAAGAAAAAAATTAGGCCAAAATACTTCAATGGGTAACTGAAAAAATAACAGCTTGCAAACATGGCATTAGCGGGACAGCCATGGGGGGTGCATCCAGTGGGCCCAAAAGCCTCTTTTACACTAAAAATTTAAGGGGTGTGTTTTATAATTACTGAAATTTTGGGTCTGATATTAATTTGCAAATCCAAGCACCCCTTATAAAATATATCCATGAAATGAAAAAGGGGTTAATACCTCAAAAGTCACCAATAACACTTCTGATGTGGGAAAAAAATGAGCCGCAATACCAAAACCCCCTAACATTTTCTGTCTGTAATGATTTTTTGGGGTGCAAAGCCAGAAACTCCTGGTAGGGGGATCCCCCGGGGCCCCCCCCAGATGTGATTCAAAAACGGGGGGAGCCGAAGTGCAGGACAGGGGGTGGAAACATGCGTAGCTGTAAAAAATGCACAGACCCAGGTGAAAACAAGTTTTTTACAGCAGCAGGAATCGGCAGGGGATACAAGGCAGTACGTCAGGGGAAACCAGCAATAAACAGGGGCGGGACAGCGCAGGGTTTTTTGCAGAGCTTTTTAGCAAACACAGTGGAAACCAAGGGGGTTTAAAACAGCAGGACCAGCAGCAAGGGCTACTCAAAGGAGAACACCAACTAACTGACCCGAGTGCAGGAGGAAGTTCCTTATGAAGGCCAGTCACAGGCAGGAAGCAGGAGCACTGTGTCTATAAATGCCCGCAGGCTTGCTGCGCGCACCCTATGGGAATGTGCACACAAAGCTGGGAAGCCACAGAGAATGACACACGGAAGCAGGACCAGGTGAGTAGCGCTGAGCAACAGGTACAGAGCATACTGGCTCTGCCGCTGTAAGCCCCGCACAGGGAGCCACAGCGGACCCAGACACAGGGGTGCGGACACGGCCTTGGACCGCGGCGCGATCCGTGACACTGTCTATGGAGAAGAAAATGCTAATCTAACTAAGAGCAGTCTGTACAGTCCAGAGTGAGCTGAAAATGGCGTTCAGAACGCATCACAGTGAAATATATATAACATGGTCATATGATTTTGGGAGCCAATGAGAGCCCTACACCTTAGCGACGATGTTTTTGACACTTCTCTGTGCTCTGCACTGATTGGATGGCCGGCAAAAGTGCAGAAAGCCGCTGAAAACAAAACCTGAAAATGGCGTGTCCAACTAGAACTTGACTCAAACGAACAGAAAATTGTTCTCAAATTTCGAGAAGATCTACTAGAACTTTTCTAGAACAGTTCGATCAACACTACTCTCTCCTTATAGTGTCGTACAGATCTGGTACAACACAGTTAAAAGCTTACTAACAGCCTCCAGTAGTCTTGCAGTACCGTGTAGCTGGCCTCCCATAAAAGAAATGCCACCGTGTCCTGGTCAGAATTACTTCGTAGAACTATACAGAAAACCGGGATCTAGATCCCACAGGATAGGTGGCTCTATTGAGCCAGCCCGGCTAAGAAATAAGTCAGATCTAGGTAGTGAGAGCGGTTCTCCTAGTGCCAGTGTTCTAAAACAGGCGATTGTACGTCTATTTGCCAATTTTAACTTTTTCAAAGTGCTTTATTAAGAATATGTACAAAAACATATATCTGTTAACTTTGAGAACAAATAACAATCATTTCAAATTGAATACAAAAACAAAAAAAACCATTCCAATGCTGAACAACTTCAAATATAAGTACAGAGTGCGGTAATAGAAATCGCACGGTTTTGCTTGTAGCTAAAAGGTAAACAGTGATCCTATAGGCAAATCGGCATAGATCACATTACTATATCTACATACAAACAAAGGATATTATTAGAGTAAATTAAATAGCAAACCTCTTCAATTATATTAACTATATTTAACTAGCAATGTACTAAAAAAATAATTGATTGTTGTGGAACGATAACACAGGTAATTTAGATGCGATCTACGGAGAGGGCCCACCACTAACACAGTCATCATCATAGTGTTTCGGTGTTTTCGGTCTATTGAAAGGTAGAATCAAGGTGGAAATGAGAAGGAACCCTAATGAGTGTGGTGGAGCGAGTCATACTCTGATGATGCCGTAAAGACCATCCAATCCCCCCAAATCCCATAGAATCTCTCAAGCTGTTGGATGTCATCCGCTCTTAACTCCTCCATGCGTTGAATGCGAAAGATCTCTTTAAACCACTCCGATACAGTCAGTATAGTAGAGGATCTCCATTTTCTTGGGATAGGTAGTTTAGCAGCTACCAACATGAAAACTATCAGACTCCCTTTCAAAGAGTGGAGGCTCATTGGCAGCATGAGGAAGAGAAGAGCAGATGGGTCATTCTGTAGCACCACTCCTGTGACCCTTTTTATGATGTCCAGAACCCCGAGCCAAAACGGTTGAATATCCTCGCATGTCCACCAGATATGTGTCATGTTACCTGGTCCCTGTCCACATCTCCAGCAAGAGGAGGGTACTTGGGGATACAATGAGTGTAGAAGCGTCGGGACCCTGTGCCACCTGGAGAGTACTTTATAATTTAATTCCTGGATTTGGCAAGATGTCGAGGCTTTATTGGCTAATACACATGCTTTAGTCCAATCTTCTTCAGACAGGGAAACGTTCAGTTCCCTTTCCCAACTACTCTGAAATGTGGGCTTAGTGGAGGACAGGACAGCCAGGACCATGTTGTATAGTATGGATATGGTATGTCTCGGCGTTTGCTTTTGAACACATAACCTTTCAAATTCCGTGAGAGGCCTTGTGAGATGGAGTTTGACTTTATTGACATTAAAATAGTGCTTAATTTGCATATATTGCAGCCACATATTTGGGGATTGAAGTTGAGGTGGAATGAGTTCGTCAAATGTTTTTAAGGACATTTTATTCAGAAAATTCCCGACAATACAGGGTTTCACATCCGGGCCATGTTGGAAAAGTAAATTACCAGCCGCGATGTGCAAATCAGAATTTTCGTGAATAGGGGTAAGAGGACCGCCTTGGGCATATAAGCCATACCGTGATCCAAGAGCTTTGAACACTGACAAAGTGATCTGTGCTATTAATGGTAGTTGGCTCATCTTCAAGCTCGCTCGTTGTAATCCCATCCATGGCAGTGAGGACAAGGGACCACCACATAGTTGCTCCTCAAGTTGTACCCAGCATTTTATAGATTTAGCGTGGAACCAGTCCAGAATTCTAGTGCTGACTGCTGCTACGTAATAGGATTCCAGATCTGGCAGGGCTAGTCCCCTCTCTTCGTTCTTCCTGACCAAAATGTCCCTGGATATCCTTGGGTTCCTATTAGTCCAAATAAATTTCCGAAAGCACTTATTAGCGTCTCGGAAAAAAGAGGTTGGTAGTTTAATTGGGTTACACTGAAATAAGTACAATAACTTGGGTAAAACATTTATTTTTATTATATTGATCCTTCCTATCCAGGAAAAATCTTTCCTATCCCATCTGGATAAGTCTGTCTTAATGGTGTTAAGTAATGTCTCAAAATTCAATGCAAAGGTCAGTTCACGTTTTGACGAGATTTGAACCCCTAAATATGTAAACGATTCCTTTGCCCATTTAAAGGGGACTATTTGCCAATTTTATTACGTGAACATTGCACAAAAGTTTACAGAGAAAACACTCAACGAGCATAAAAACATAGAATAAAATATAGACTAAAACATTTAGCGTAGGGGTAAAAAGACTACGCGTTTCACAGGAATAGTTTCCTGCTTCATCAGGTCTCAAATCTAACACTTTTATATAAGTAATGTACACTTACCTTATGGACTTTATTTGGTTTATTCTCACAAATAGTGTTCTATTGTTACAGGAATTCTTAAATGGAGAAGAACTTTTGGATGATCTAATTGATAAAATACAAGATGCCGCTGATGCGGAGGCTTTGCTTGAGGTCATAAAGAGACATTCTTTAAGGATGACAGATGTTTGATCTGCAGTATGTTTGTTCAGCAAAAAACTGAAATCAAGACAAATCTTGTGCAGTTATTGGGTTAATGTATCTTGTGTAATACAATAATAAAATACTTTATTTTTTTATTTAAATGTCATGTCTTCTATTTTTCTTTTCTTTTCCCCAGGCGATAGCTTTTTATTTTACACCTGCAGTTTCTAAGTAAGCAGAAAAAGCACACCACTATCTATTCTGAATACCCATAAACATTCGCACAGCCATACTGATATAAGGAGATGGGTAACATGTCAGTAAAACACAAGTTTCTCCATAATCTCCAAAAAGACCGTCTTCAGTTACATCTTTTTTTCAACTTTACACAGAAAATAAGTGCCCCTGGACCTCTATTGTTCACACACCATAATTGCGGGGTGTACAGTACGCCCCGCAATTACACTGGGTGTTCGGGAGTCGCGCTGATTGGCGCTTACACCCGCGCCGCAGGGGGGGGGGGGCCTTCAGCCCGCCGACCCCATAGACATGTCGCTTATCTCCCTGCGCGTACAATACGATCATATTGTACGAGCGAGGAGAGGAGGCGTAATCCATAGTTCTCTAGAAGAACTATGGATTGCCGTAATTATGGGGCACATTTCACTCGTAATAGAGCGCAGTACACCATGAAATAGGCGGCAAAATGTGCCCCAATTTAACCCGTGTGAACATACCCTTAATGTTCTGAGTTTTCCGGGAAGACAGAAATTTGTTTCATTTTAAAGGGGTTGTCTCACTACATTGATTCATCCACCTCAGTCCTGTTTTTTTGGTTTAAATTTTTGAATTCAGGGGCTGTTTACTGGCTGCAGAGAAGCCATTCTGTACTATAGCAACCATGTTGGCACCTATCAGAGAATCTGAGGAGCTGATCAGCCCATAAAGGGGGGAATCTAGGAATAGGTAGGACAGGGTTTAAGGGACACATATTGCAAATGACTTGTTTTTGCAAGATCTTTAACATAAAAAGCAATCCTTGTAGTGAGACAACCCCTTTAAAATTGTGCTTGCCTTTTTTTTTCTTCCCACTTTCTGAAAGCCATATTTTTTTTATATTTTTTTACATCTCCACAGCCCTATCGTGGCTCATTTTTTGCGGGGCATGTACTTTTTATTGGTACCACTTATTGTACTGTATAATGTGTTAGGAAACCCCAAAAATTTTTTAGGGGCGATATGGTGTGGGACAATTGCACTTTTTTTTTTTTTTTTTGGTAGTGTGGTGGCTTGATTTTTTCTTTATTATGTATTTAAGTAAAGTTTTATTGATGAAATGACAAACGGGACTGTCGGAATTGGGGCCCCTGCTTTAATAAAAAATGCAGCTGTGTGCATTTTTGTATGTCCTTCATGACAGAATCGGAGACAGAGGCACCAAATGGAACCCCCGATGCAGATATTAAGTGGGCCTGACTTTCTTTCTTTCTTCTCCATCTGTGCACCTGTCTGAGGGCTTGTTTTTGTGCATCGTTTTTTTTTTTTTCTTGTTTTATTGGGATGTATGTGACTATTAGATCACTTTTCATTCCAATTTTGGGGGGGGGAAGGTGAAGCAACGCAATTTTGCTGCAAGGTATTTTCCTTTCAAAGAGTTTACGGCACCCTCCTCGCCCCCCCTCCGCCAATTTTCAGGGGTTTTTTTTTATTCCGGGCTTAATCTGAATGGGACTACAATGCTGCAGCTGCTGACTGGCTGCAGTGGTCATTGCCATTCTACATCCCCGTCAAACACTTTTTCTTCCGAAACAGTGACGTCACCAAAGGGTATGACCACTGAAGCAGACTTCTTGTTTGTATCAAGACCGGAAGAAAACAGAAACCAGGGGTTAAAACAGGCAGCTGGGGTCCAAAGAAAGAGGGAGAATAGAGCCCTCAGTTCGGCTGCATAACGCTTAACACCCGGCAACTGCAATAGCACCCGTGTACTGAATAAGATGGGCCGCTTTTCACTCCCATTTTGGGCCCCTGCAGCAGAGTTTGTCCTGATGGCTACATGGCACGAAGCCTTTTAAAAGGGTTTTTTGCGTTGCAATGTTTCCTGTTTTACTATTTCCTGCTCCAGGCAGGAAGTACTAAAGCCGCCATCTTTGTACACCCTATTGCATTGTTTATGGAGTGCAATAGACTGTATTAACAATCGGCAAAATGGCTCTTTTGAAGACTGGAAACGCACTGTATTATTGGGCTTATTTAAAAAACACTATTTCCCCTTTTTCTGCTTATTTTTCTTTTTTTTTTTTTTTTTTTTTTTTTGAAGATCTGGGGTCGAACTCTGTAAGCCTGCACATGTATATATTATTTTTTATAAAACCCGGGGCTGTTCTCTGCAAGAATATTGATCACATTTGGGATTTTCCAGAATCAATCAACCTGCAAAACAGATAAACAAAACCAAAGAGTAATCCATAAAAAACAAACCCCTCAAACAATACTTTTTTTTAACATTTTGTCCCAATCTGATTTAATTTTTTTTGGGGTGGTTTCCATGTATATTCATTAAAAAGTACATACAGTATTGTCCTGTAAAACAAAAGCCCTCATATGTCTATGTAGGTGGAAAAGAAAAAAAAGTAATGGCTCTTGGAAGGCGGGGTGGAAAAACCAACGTGACAACCCAGAAAAAGCCCTGTCATTTAAAGAGTTAATGAAGGTATTTAACCCCTTTAAAAAAAAACAAAAAAACACGGCCATACTTACAGCTCAAAAGCTGGAATGAGACTGAACCCAGCAGAGAGGCAACACCAGCCCCCATGCTACTTAGAAAAAAATATACAGATGCAGCTGATTGCTAAGCAGTAGCCCACACACCTCACCACTAGGGGAACAACCAGACTGCACATTAAATTGACACCTATTCACACAGCATGCAAAACAGTCACAGTACAATACATTGGGAGACTGCATAAATGCAAAAATACCCGTAAGACAACCACTCACACGCCTTCAATATATGAGGAGGCAGTTGCTGGTATTCTAATTGCATACAGATAAACCGATAAATGGGTGCCGGTATTATAAAACGTGTGCTAAACCATACTGGCTCACAGCCACTACTACTCAATTGGGCAGGCTGCCCAGCATTTTTGGGTGTTCAACACAAAGTTTTGTTTTTTTTTATTTGAGAAATTTATGTATGTAATGTATTGTATAATTAACCCCTTACCGACTTTGAATGTATGAGAAAATGGAGCTGCTGCAGAAATTTCAAAAATAGAAAATGTTTTGAATTTTGTTACGGTACCAAAACATAACGAAAACTGCACATGTTTAGTATTGCCGGATTAGTATCAACATGTGGAATACCGATAACAAATCATTTTTACCAAAGATTGAACGCCATAAAAACAAAACTCATGCAAACATGGTGTAAGTACGTTTTATTTTGTTTTTTCACATTGTGCCCCACTTAGAATTTTTTTAGTGGTTTCTCAGTATCTTCTATGGTACGATGAATGACACAGACAGTACATCTTGTCCCGCAAAATAAAAGCCCTCGTATGTCTATGTTGGTGGAAAAATAAAGTAATGGCTCTGGGAGGAGAGGAGGGAAAAACAGGGTGTAGTTATTATACTGTCCAGTTCATGTTGGACAATGGTTTATTGGTATGGTATATACCAGTGATGGCGAACCTTTTAGAGACCGAGTGCCCAAACTGCGACCAAAATAACCTTAGTTACTGCAAAGTGCTGACGACATTGGAACGAAGCAGGGAGGTGACGTCAGGAAGCGGGCCCGCACAACAATTAATATGAGAGATGTGACTGGCGCTTAGCCCATCCCTCTGCCATAGTTCCACTATACAGTGACCATATAGTGGTAGATAGCAGTGTACACAGGTGCTCAGCAGACAGTTGACTGAATAATACCACAACTCCACGACCACATATCACCGCCACATAGTGACTGAATAATACCACAACACCACGTATCACCGCCACATAGTGACCGAATAATACTGCTACGTATCACCACAACAAAATGACTGAATAATGCTGCCACACCATGACCTCATATCACCACCACATAGCGACTGAATAATACCACAACACCATTACCGAATATAAAAACCATTACACTTTGCACACATATAAGAGATTACAGTTCAGGCACATTTAGTGACTCACAGGTTACATTACGGTTTCTTCTCAATCCGGTTCACACCTTCCTGCCGACTACTCCCAACCAACACTACTCCCATCAGATTTGGACACCAACATCTTAGAATCCTCACTTTTCCAGCACCTCCCTACTTATAGGTATATTAGTCCCATCAGGTAGGTGTATAGGACCCCTCAATTAGGCAGGTAAATAGATGCGTAATGTCCACAGGCGGTAATAGATATCGGTCCCCTCAGGCAGACAGGTATATAGATATCGGTCCCCTCAGGCAGACAGGTATATAGATATAGCTCCCCACAGGCAGTATACAGTTCCCCACATGCAACATACAGCTCCTCCTCAGGCAGTATATAATGTCCACCAATAAAAATAACACCTTACCTCTTTCCCAACTCATTCCTCTTCTGCCTATCACTGGTGGCGTGATGGCGTCATCACGCCGTCAGCGCGGGGACGCCTCTCCGGCAGCTTCTCTGCCACACAACCTATGACTGCTGTGTGACTGAGGAGAGGCAGCGGCGCAATGAGGTTACTACATTGCGTCGCTGAGCACACGGGGCCGCCACGGACCCTCAGTGCTGAAGGTCCACGGCAGGCCCCGCTGTGTTAGGGAGGCCCCAGGTTCGACACCGTGAGCTGGACGCCAAGCCCTCCCAGCGCGGCGTCCGGGTCACAGTATAGGAAGCCAGCGAGTGGGCATCCTGGCATGTGTGCCAGCAGAGATGGGCCTGAGTGCCACCTCTGGCTAGCGTGCCATGGGTTCGCCACCGCTGGTATATACTAATAAAGTCTTTGTATATCTTTACATCTTTCTGTCATCGTACACAAATCATGGCCTCCCAGAGGTTATGAATATCCACATAACCAAAAAGCATTCAGTAAGAAAGTTCTGATCAACTTACACAGTGCCTTATGTTTTTAAATATGAAAGTCTTTTATGATCGTAGCCAGATCACTCTTTTTATAATATTGTATAATATATTTATATATATTATATATATGATATAATTATACTATTACACACATACATGATATTAGTTTAGAATACCACTACCCACTATTACATGGTAAATAACAAGAAAAATTAAAAATTTTAAAATTATCAACCCCTAATAGCTTTATTATAGAGAACATTTAATCCATTGCATAGCCATGTGATATCTACAGCCCTCGTTCTAGATATATTAGAGCTCTCCACCTGAAGGTTTTTGTGTTTTTTAAACACCGATCATTCTCAAGTTTAAATAAAAGCGATACCGTGGATGAAATACGTATTGAACTTGTCACCAATTTTCTAAGTAAATATATTTCTGAAGGTGATATTTACATGAAATTCTCACCAGATGTCAGTAACACTCACATAGGAAAAGAAATCAAACCATAGATCCATAAATTATGTGTAATAATGAAAAATTACACAGGGAAAAAGTATTGAACACATGGAGAAAGAGAGGTGCAAAAAGCCATGGAAGTTCATGATATTAGGTGGAATCTACCATTAATCAGAAAGCAATTCTGTCACTTAGTGAAAAAAAAATTCGTGTTCACGGAGGACATAAAAAGGTGTTTTTTTACCAAGGTGCCACACTGAAGCATCTTGATGGGGAAACATGAGCTGTCTAAACCTTTGCAACCTTTTGTTGCAAAAAAATACCCAATTCATTCATTATATTGATATGCGAGGTGAAAGTTGGCTACGAAGGTGCACGAGGGCAAACAGCTCTACAGTGGAGCAGCTCAATGCCAAATTGAACCGAGAGGCTTCCAGATGTGTGTCTAAACCAGTGTAGTTCTCCTTACTGTGTCTGTGGCTCTGAAGCTGCAAGATGGTCACTGCACCTCTGCCAACCACATTGTATGGCAGAAGTGGGGCTCACCTTCAGGTCTTCTGGCTTCACCGTGTTGTGAAAATTTCGTGTGTAAACTCACAAAGTCATCCGGATGCACTGTAGCTCCACAGTCTGTAGTTCACCGAGAGTACGTATATCAGATTTGGACCTTTGCTTATTAGTAGTGTTGAGCGATTACGTTGGCCATCGACATCGGTTGATGGTCCATAGTCGACCATCATCGACAAGATATTCGATGGTCGATGGTAGATTATGATCGATGACCATTAAAGTCTATGGGAGAGGCAACAACACCTTCTTTTCTTTACACCCAAACAGGGCTGGAGAAGCTGGAATTAACATCCACAACAGTCAAATGGATACGTGCTACATCTTAGGCAACACACTTAGGTTATAAAAGCCACAGAAAAAAAATCACACACCATTCACTATCCCTGTCTTGCACCACAGCATGAGCCTTAAACCTGCATGACCCACATATTTAAAAGTGCGAGAATGCAGTATGATTTGATCCATCATTTTACTTGTTCTGGACATTGAATATCCCTGTCCTGGAACGGCCCCGCAGAGCCCAAACCTGCATGACCCCAGATTTAAAAAGTCCGGAAAAAGGAGCTTTAACCACCATTTTAGTTTCACTGGACATTGACTATCCCTGTCCTGGGCCACAGCATGAGCCCCAAACCTGCATGACCCCAGATTAAAAAGTGCCGGAAAAAGGAGTCTTTCAACCACCATTTTAGTTTTCACTGGATTATACTGTTCAGTCCTGGGTAGCACTTGCCCCTCCGTATGAGTGCGGACCAATTGAGCTTCACTTGGAAATACTGGTGGTTAACGCTCCTGTTCACCCAGTGCCCTTTTTCTTTGGGATTCTTTTCTCATTTTACTCAACGTGCTGGAGGAATTGTTCCTGTACTTTGTTTTCTGTCCGTGCTCCATACTCCATGTCCTCTGAATAACCTACATCTGGTCAAGTTTTCCTGTACCTCCTTGTACAATTCAGAGTACATTTTTTTTACCAGCTATTTTGTACATGCAAGTTTTTTAGTAGTTTAATTCTAGAAAACACATTTTTAAATAGATAGAATCCCACCATGTCTTTGTTTCTCTTTTTTAATTGTATTAAATGGGTTGTCTCAATACAGGGGTTGTAGTTATGTTAAAGATCTTGCAAAAACAAGTCATTTTGCAAAATGTGTCCCTTAAAAAGTGTCTACCTATTCCTGTTTCCCGACAGCACCATCACCCCTTGGCCACTCTTGACAATTGTGAAGAACAAATGTCTGTTAGAAACAACATTTTTTTATAATAGGACTTATAGTTTTAAGCTGCATGTCACAGCAAAATGCCCCCAAAAAAATTTAAAACATGACCCATTGAGCCACTTTTGACAATTGTGAAGAACAAATGTCTGTTAGAAACAATATTTTTTTATAATAGGACCTGTAGTTAGCTGCTTTTACAGCAAAAAAGCCCCCAAAAATTTAAAGCAGACCCTTGGCCACTTTTGGGCAATTGTGAAGAACAAATGCTGTTAGAAACAAAAAAATTTTTTTAATAGGCCTGTAGTATAGCTGATGAAA
>JAODAL010035006.1:0-43487 GCA_025379985.1 Phyllomedusa bahiana | reverse complement strand
GCTGAAGTTTTTTCCTATCGAACATTTTTACATTTTTTGATGGTATGGCAAATCACTAAAACCACTCCCAAACACAGATGGGGGGAAAAATTTCTTAATCTACCACCCAGGATAAGTCAATATAACCTATACTTTAATGCTACCAGAGGCTTCTATTGTTTGCGGTTTAACATTGTCTTTAACAAGTGCCTGGCAGGAAGCAAGGGGCGCATACATCCTGAGGTCGACCCCTTAGTCATTACCAAATTGCACAAGTTCTTTCATCCTTTTAATCAGACGTTTTACCAGATCACTGGGAGGACATTTAACTGGCCCTAACAACTACTTTTGTCTACAACACTATGTGTTCCATTGTTTTCGGGAATTTTTAAAAAGACTTTTTAATCACTTTTCAGGGCCCTTTTTAAATAGAAAAATGTTTAATTTCTTGAAAAAATTAATTTATGTATGTGACCAAATATTTAAAGAGAACAGCTTCTATTGAAGATGAACATAGACTCGTCCCATAAAATAAAAAAAAAGTATTTTTAGCTTTTTAAAACATAATGTAAGTGTCACTTTTATGTTTTCAGCCATAAGAATGGTGGTTATGTTTCAAACAGAAAAGATCGTCATTCCATGATATCACTTTACCCACAGATGCCTCAAGAAAAAGTATTTTAAACCAAAACAAGCCATAAGGTACCCAAACATTGATGAGTGTAACCCTATCCAACTGATGTATCTGTGTAGACCCAAAAGGTACCACCAGGCATGAGATGATGCTATCTGATCTTGGCCAGTTGTGGAAGGATGCCCTAGCCATATAGATAAGAAAGGTAATGCTGTGCTGTCTGACTGCAGACCCTCTTTCCACTTGTATAGCCATAAGCCTGTAAGCTGAAGTGGTCTATTATTATATGTTTATGCGTGGATATATCAGACTAGAAACATGCTTTAGTTTCGGTTTGATATCAGATTGGACCAGAATCTAAGCCGTTTAAATCGGGTAGGCCTGAATTGAAATTTTACAAAAATAGCCAAAAAAAGAGAAAATGAACCCTAAATTAGGCTAAGGTTTAGAGTTTGTTTTTTTAGATGTTTTGAGTCATTTGCCTACCTTTCTCCAATTGCTAGAGACCTCACATCACTCCAGTCTTCACATCACTTCTCTAGGATACCTCTGTGTTTTGGTACCCAGAAGTCATTTAAGACTTGACACATGATTTTCCCTTTTTTTTTTCCAAAAACATAGGGGAAAAGGGTGTCATATGACGGTCATATCAGACAGGCCTGAATTGACAGTGTAAGGTGAGTTAACCTCTAGAAAAATGTAAAAACCCTGAAGGTTAGCATTAGGGATAGAGTTAGAGAAGAAATGTTTCTGGAATACAATTTTTTTCACAAGTTCAGTCAAGAGAGTGTTGAACTGAACAGGGCTCTATACAAGCAACAGTATATCAGACAAAAAGATCATTCATTTCTATAGACATTACATTCTATGCTATTTATTTTTCTAAACAAAATGGCTGCCTTTACTATTTTAAATAGAAAGTCTGCTTAATGCTACATGTTAAAATCCCAAGCATGCATGTTTATATTCATATACGGATAAGTAGGAGTATAGCCATACTGCTCTAATAACAGCTCATTTTAAAGCAGTTATATAACAATAGTGGATACCCAGTCCCTTGACGATGACCAGGACAACGACTACAACATATACATAAACACACACACACACAACACAATAATATTTAATCAGCTACACGCGGAGTGCAGGCACATGGAGTGAGTTTGGAAAGAGTTTTACTTACCCCCTGCCCCCGGGGTACCACCTACAATGTGCATTCTTGTACAGCACTGTGATGTAGGTGCTGATTGTGATGTACAGGAGCACTCTTCCCCTACATTGATGAAATGGGTGATGCTGAAATTTGTTCTTCCCCCCAAAACCCCCCACCCCATTTGGGTGGTTTATCCCACAGTGGCCTCTACAGTATAAACAATTAGGTGTCATGTCCCCCATATAAATGCCTTAGCATGCCGTGGTCATCCCATCACAAGGTGGCAGTATTTTGTTCCACAAACCCCCTACCCCCCACGGCTCATCATGGGCAAAAAATTTATTTAGTCGGGCCCCCAAATTGACAAGTTCCCCACTAAAAAAAAAAAGAACCCCCAAGAAAATAAAAACCCTTAAAAAAAAAAAAAAAAAAAAAAAACAAACCCAAAAGAAAACAAGCCCTGATTTAAAAAAATTTTTTCCCCAAATTATGGTGGAAAAATATATTTGGGTCAAAACAAAAGTTTCTCAACTTTTGTTGAATCCTTTTTAAAGGGACAGATCAAATGTTTTTTCTGAAACATGAAAAAAATACAATTCCCTCCAAAGATTTTCTATGGGGTTGGGGGGGAAGCCCCCAGACCTTTGAAATCTTTTTAGAACCACTCCTTTGTTGCCCAAACGGGTGCTTGGGGTCACCATGCTGAAAAACCCAGCTACATTTCATTTAAATGCCTTGCTGATGGGAAAGGTTTCACTCAAAAATTTTCACAACATGCCCCATTCATGCTTTTTATTACACAGATCATCACCTTGTCCCCTTTTTTTAGAGAAAAACCCCAAAGCAGATCTTCACAGTAGGTATGGTTTTGGGTCAACTCAGCATTCTCTTCCTCCCCAACCCACCGAAAATTTTTTCTTTCTTTGGTTTCATTTGACCTAGAATTCTCCCATACTCTTTTCGATCACCAAATTTCTCTCTAGCAAACTTCAGACGGGTCCGACATGTACTGGCTTAACGGGGGACACTTCTGGGGACTGCAGGATCTAATCCTGCGGTGTAGTGTTTATGATGGGAGCCTTTGTTACTTTGGGCCCAGCTCCTGCGGCATTCACTGGTCCCTCGTGTGGGATTTTTTGCTCACCTTCTTGTGATCTTTTGCCCCATGGGGGATATCTTGCGTGGAACCCCAATGGGAGGGGGAATCCGTCTTCTAGCTTCCATTTCTAATTATTGCTCCCACAGTTTATTTCTTCACACCCCAAGCTGCTTGCCTATTGCTATTCAGTCTTCCCAGTTTTGGGCAGGGGTACAATTTTGTTTCTGGTGTCCTTCGACGCTCTTTTTCTTCACCACAGTGGGGTTTTGGGGTGTGACTTTTAAGGGTTTTTGGGGCAGGTCTTTTTTTACTGATAACAAGTTTTAAACGGGGCCATTTACTACAGGTAATGGTGAGGAAGAGGGGCCTCTTAAAAAAAAGTTATAGGTCTGTGAGAGCCAGAAAATCTTGCTTTTTGTAGGGGACCAAATACTTATTTTCCCCCATAATTTGCAAATAAATTCTTTCCAAATCAGACAATGTGATTTTCTGGATTTGTTTTCTCATTTTGTCTCGCATAGTTCAGGTCTACCTATGATGTCAATTACAGGCCTCTCTCCTCTTTTTAAGTGGGATAACACACAATTGGTGGCTGACTAATTACTTTTTTCCCCACTGTATGAGACAATTTGAATAAATCCATTCAAGCCATTTGATGTCCCTTAAAATCACTGAACTTAGGATGCTTAAAGCCCAAAAATAAACTTACATGACTAAAAAAATTGATCTGACAGACCACACGTATCTAATGTCTATTGGTACTTTCCTCAACGTACTAATTGATTGGTGAGAACGTTTATGGGGCAAGTATATTTTATCAGCATTGACACAACATCATAACATAAAGTCTCTTTTATATGGTCCTCCAGTTTAAGTGTGTTTTGCCTTTGGTGAACCTGTTACAAATTCTGTTTGGAATAAGGTTTAAAGGGTTTGTGCAAAATAACAATAATTCTTTTTTTGTATTGTTAAAATGCATCAAAAATGTGAACATTAATAACCTTTAATATAAATATTCTAACATTTACTCTATGTCTCTATGGTAACAGACTGCAAACAATCTGTGTAGTCAGATCCTGTAGTTGTGTTCCCATCCATCGAATACTTATAACTTACAGAATGTATGTTAGCAAGAATTAGGGGACAGTTGGGAGTATGACTGCAGGATCAGACCACAGAGGGTTTGTTAGTAGTCATGTATCTGCAAAAGAGCTGTGGATACAAAACAACTTCATTTTTTTCTATTTAGATGCATTGAAGCAATACAAATAATTGCACAGGTAAACGTACCCTTCAAGACCAAATGTACATTCCAGTTAGCTTTGGGTCTCTTACTTATTTAGAAGAAAGCACAATTTGTTTTTGCTCTTGGCACAACACACTTAAAACATTTGAGGATTTCTAGCCATTGCCCATGCAAATGCAATTCTCTGCCAAAAGTATTTCATGCCAACAAGAGTAGATTGTGATAGAAAATGTAATACAAAATAACGTATATTGTGTAAATGAAATATCCAAATCAGAAGCATCCGTTAGAAACACAACATGACTATATGCAATGCATTCTTGCTGAAAGATGTTTTCTATAGCTATGTATAGATGACACTGTGAGTTACATCTGCCTGTCCATGGTACACACAAATTTAAGTTGCTGATTAAACTAATCTATTGTCTCCTTCGATAAGATCCTAAAGCTTTGCTGTGAAGAGAGTCTACTATTTTCATAGAAATAAATCAGTGCTCGTCTAATTCTTGTTCCAAAGTTACTGTGGTGAATTTGCACTATAATTTTTGTACAGGGCCCTGGCACTTGTAGCTTGTTCACGATCGGACACAGAGGCCTGACCATCCCCCTCACTGCGTTGTTTGTCCGAAGAGACGTGCTGTAAATAATGTATTTTATTGTACATACTGTTTCACATTAAGTAATTATATTTTGTAAAACCAAGTATGACTTTAAATTATTGTGAAAAGTTTTATTGTGGTAACTTAAAATGGAATGAATTAAAATCACTAAATGTGGATTTCTTTCACTTGTGGTTCTGTCGCTTGATCTTGCTTGATTATTCACTACAAAACACTCATGCAAACGAGTGTGTTATGTCTGTTTTCGCTCTGAGCATATGAGCACATAATATGGCATCTATAGTGGGGCAATACTGTATTAATATCAATTTCACATAGAAGTTATTTTTGTCTGAATCATTTGGAAACTGCCAGAAAAAAAATGGTGCCATGTTCCATCAGAAGCTGCATAATGAAGCAATGCTTCAAGGGAAGAATTCTTCTTTAACACAAAGTTGTATGAAGGCACAATGGGGAGATACATTTGTGTGCCTTTATGCAGAGTCCATACGTTTAGCTCTGCCGTGTCCATCAGCCCTTATTCTTGTTATTGTAACAGCATGGATTGCATTAGAAATTCAGATTTGTGATTTAAAAGTACAAAAATTAAAGAGGTTTCACAGAGCCTGTTCTTCACAGCTGGATTCAGGTTCCCTCTTCCTTTTCAGGCTGGGTAGTTTTACATCAGTGACTGACTATTTGACTCTGCTATTCCTAGCTGAGCTTGTAAAGGGGACATTGGTGATAAAAGGGTTTTAAGAGCAGGGCAAAAGGCTACAGCGCTATAAAGGTTGTAAGAGGCTGCATGTACCAATATCAAGGTTACATGTAAGGGGGGAGAGTTGCCCTTTAAATAATATTGTCATCATACTTTCTAAAATTAAAGGAAACCTGTCACATAGATTATGCCCTCCTTGCTGAGGACAGTACATGCTGTTTCCAGCGCTGTGTCCCTTATTCTGTAAGATGCTGGAGTTTTAGAGCATTTAATGCTCAACTCTTATTCATGAGCAGGTGTTAGCCCCACCCACAAAAGGCTAGACTCAGATGGGCGGGGTATGAAAAAAACTGACTGACTCTTTTCTGGCTGAAAACTGCAGATTTGAACACTTAATACTCGAAAACTACAGACAGCATCTTACAGCATAAGGGAAACAGCGCTGGAAACAGCAGGTCTGACACTAGCTTGTGCTGTCCTCAGCAAGGAGGGCATAATCTATGTGACAGGTTCCCTTTAAAGTGTGTGGACACCATTAAAGAGAATTGAGGAACACAGGATAATATAGAAAGCTCAAGGGAAGTAAAACATATGGTTGGTCTTGCATTTTCTATCTGGAATATCAACCTTTAATACACGGACTCTCAGAAGGATCTCATGTAGGTTATGATCCACCAGTTATTTATAGTTGTTGTGTTGCACTAAGAGATACAAGTGATGCTATAAAGAGTAAAGAAAATTGACCAAATTCTGGTGTTCAAATGTTATCCATAGATTTTACATTTGTCGTAGTCAGGCAGAACAAAGACGGTTAACCAACAGTGAGACCACACTACCACCAGTCTTAGTTCCCATGGGAGCTGCTATAATGAGTGCACCTAAATATAATGGTAACAATGTGCCACTTACAGACTGGATGGAAAGGCTGAAAGCAGCTGCAAGAACAACTATATGTTTTACTTCCCTTGAGCTTTCTATATTATCCTGTTTTCCTCAATCCTCTTTAATGGAGTTTCCTCTTTTTTCTCTTCTTCAACTGACTCCTCGTGTCATCCATCAAAACAGCAGTTGAGACCCCTGGCTCCGCCTTCTGACTTTTGATTTTACGGGATTCACCACTCCCACTAGTCAGTTTGGTTGCACTGCACTCCATCACCAAACTAAATAGCAGAACAGCTGAACCTATAACAGAACAACCCCCGCATATTGTCACCAATAAGTACAATACACAGGACAGATAGGTACACAGAGACTGCACAATACGAGAAGGGGA
This sequence comes from Phyllomedusa bahiana, assembly GCA_025379985.1. Taxonomy (NCBI): domain Eukaryota; kingdom Metazoa; phylum Chordata; class Amphibia; order Anura; family Hylidae; genus Phyllomedusa; species Phyllomedusa bahiana. The sequence continues at coordinate 36,786 of JAODAL010035006.1, read as the reverse complement.
ACACAGACAAGAGAGGGACATGACAAGAAAAGCACAAACTTATATTTAAGAAAGTATGATGACAATATTATTTAAAGAGCAACTCTCCCCCTTACATACACACAAAACATTACATAGTTTTTAAGACTGAAAAAAGACAGATGTCCATCCAATTCAGCCTATTGTGCTAAAGCGTTGATCCAGAGGAAGGCAAAAACCCCCATGAGGTAGAAATCAGTTGTCCTTGCTTGTGGAAAAAAATTCCTTCCTGACTCAAATCTGGCAACCAGAATAAATCTCCGGATCAACAACCCTTCTCCAGAATCCTAGTCACTATAACTTGTTATATTATTACACTCTAGAAATGCATCCTGACAATTCACGATGACAAGTTTCTCTGGCAGAGAGTTCCACAGTCTCACTGCTCTTACAGTAAAGAATCCCTTTCTATGTTTAAGTAGAAACTTTCTTTCCTCTAGACGTAGAGGATGCCCCTTGTTCTGAATACAGTCCTGGGTATAAAAAGATCTTAACCTTTAATCTATTTATACATATTTATTATGTCCCCCCCAAAGCCGTCTTTTCTCTAAACTAAATAACCCTAATATTGCTAATCTTTCTGGGTATTGTAGTCCACCCAGTCCTTTATTATTTTTGTTGCCCGCCTTTGTACCTGTTCAAGCTCTACAATGTCTTTCCTGTGCACTGGTGCCCAAATCTGTACTCAATATTCCATGTGTGGTCTAACCAGTGACTTGTATAGTGGGAGAATAATGTTCCCATCATGTGCATCTATGCCCCTTTTAATACACCCCATAATCCTATTTGCCTTGGCAGCTGCTGCCTGACACTGGCTGCTACAATTAAGTTTACTGTCCACCGGGATTCCCAAGTCCTTCTCCATGTCACTTTTACCCAGCATTTTCCTGTTTAACAAGCAATCATGGAATGTTTTTTCCTTCCCATGTGCATAACCTTGCATTTATCGGTGTTAAACCTCATCTGACATTTCTCTGCCCAGACCTCCAACTTATCCAGATCCCCTTGTAATAACACATTATCCTCTATTGTGCTGATTACTTTACAGAGCTTAGTATCATCTGCAAAGATTGATATTCTACTATGCAATCCATGTGTAAGATCGGTAATGAATATATTAAAGAGAATAGAGCCCAACACTGACCCCTGAAGTACCCCACTAGTAACAAGGATCCAGTCTGAGTATATACTAGTGCATCTAAAAAAATGTGAAGATCACTGAAAAGATATTTGAAATCAATAATTTAAGTCAAATAGAGAAACCCATACATTGTATAGACTCATTATAGTATGAATTACAAGTTTAATATAATACATTTGTGAGCCATATAACAAATAAAAAGATAGTCCTGGAGAACCCCTTTATTTTCAATGATATTCTAATGTTTTGAGCTGCACTAGTACCATTAATCACTACCCTTTGTTTTCAATCGCTGATCCAGTCACTTACTCACTTGCAAACATTTTCCCCCAGTCCAAGCATTCTCATTTTACTTACCAACCTTTTATGTGGCACCATATCAAGTGCTTGAGAAAAATCTAGATATGTGACATCCAGTGCCTCAGCCCGATCCAGTCTAGAACTAACCCCTTCATAAAAGCTGATGTGATTAGTTTGATAGGACCGATCCTTCATAAGCCCATGCTGGAACGGCGTTATACATTTATTTTCAGTGAGATACTCTAGTATAGCATCTCTTAGAAAACCTTCAAACATTTTACCTACAACAGAGGTTAAGCTTACCGGCCTATAGTTTCTAGGATCACTTTTTGACCTTTTTGAATATTGGCACCACATTTGCCATGCCCCAACCCTTTGGGACATACCCTGTTTTTATACAGTCCAAAAATACTAAGAATAGGGGCCTGTCTATCACATTAATTAACTCCCTTAGGAAACGGGGGAGTATATCATCAGGACCTGGTGATTTGTCTATTTTAATTTTCTTAAGGCGGAGTTGCACTTCTTCCTGGGTTCAACAGGAAACATTTATGGTGGAATTTACCTCATCCCTCTGTTCATAAGCAGCAAGGTCATTTTCCTCAGTAAATACAGTGGAGAAATTTTTTTAATAGGTTTGCTTTCTCTTCATTGCCCTCCACAGTTCTTCCCTCACTACTTTTCAAAGGGCCAATATTTTTCATTTTAATTTTTTTTACTATTTATATAGTTAAAAAAATATTTTGGGGTTAGTTTTATTCTCTTTGGTAATATATCTGTCTCCAGTTTTTCTTCCTTTATCATTATTTTACATATTTTAGTTTTTTCTTATCGCTTTTTAGTGTCTCTTCACTACCTTCCTGTTTAAGAAGCTTAAACACTTTATTATTGTTATTTATTGCCTCCTTTACATCTCTGTTGATCCACATTGGTTATTTTTCTGTTTCTAATCATTTTATTTCTATTTGGTATGTACCTCTCACAGTGAAAGCTTAAGATGTTTTTAAAGATCTCCTATTTATCATCTGTTCTTTTTTTTTATTTTTTTTTTTTAAACACCTTGTCCCAGTCAATGCGGCTTAGGGTCTCTCTAAGCAGAATAAAAATAGCCTTCCTGAAATTCAGTGTTTTTATTAAGTTAAAATAAATGATACAGTTTCTCACTAAAGGGAGTATACCCCACACAGTTTTGTAAATATTTTATTATATATTTTGGGACAACACTTTGATACAATGTAAAGTAGTCAGTGTACAGCTTGTATAATAGTGTAAATGTGGTGTGCCCTCAAAATAACTCAATACACAGCAATCAAAGTCTATACCACTGGCAACAAAAGTGAGTACACCCCTATGTGAAAATGGACAACTTGTGCCCAAAGTGTCGATATTTTGTGTGGCCACCATTATTTTCCAGCACTGCCTTATCTCTCTTGTGAATGGAGTTCACTAGAGCTTCACAGGTTGCAGCCACTGGAATACTCCACTCCTCCATGACGCCATCACGGAGACCTTGCGCTCCTCCACCTTCCATTTGAGGATGCTTAATAGGGTTTAGGTCTGGAGACATGCTTGGTCAATACAGCACCTTTACTCTCATTTTCTTAGCAAGGCAGTGGTTTTCTTGTTGGGGTGTTTGAGGTCGTTATGATTTTGTATTACTAACCAGTGGCCTACATGGATGGTGACCATGTTCTGCTCCAGTATGTTACAGTACATGTTGGCATTCGTGGGTCCCTCAATGAACTGAAGCTTCCCACAACCAGCAGCACTCAGGCAACCCCAAACCATGACACACCCACAACCATGCTTGAATGTAGACAAGACACACTCATCTTTGTACTACTCACCTGGTTACCAACACACACGCTTGACATCATCTGAACGAAATAAGTTAAGTTTATCTTGGTCTTATCAGACCACAGGACAGATGGTTCAAGTAATCCATGTTCTTAGTTTGCATGGTTCCAGTAATCCACGTTCTTAGTCTGCTTGTCTTCAGCAAACTATTTGTGGATTTTCTTGTGCATCAACTTTAGAAGAGATTTCCGTCTAGAATGACAGCCATGCAGACCAATTTGATGCAATGTGCGACGTGTGGTCTGAGCACCGCCAGGCTGACCTCACACCCCTTTAACGTCTGCAGCAATGCTGCATGGCGAGGCCTGTTCTGAGTGGAACCGGTTACGTTAAACCACTGCATGGTCTTGGCCACTGAGCTGCAGCTGAATTTCAGGGTGTTGGTAATCTTCCTATAGGCTATAGGCCATCTTTATGTAGAGCAACAATTCTTTTTTTTCAGATCCTCAGAGAGTTCTCTGCCATGACGTGCTATGCTGAACTTCCAGTGACCAGTATGAGAGAGTGTGAGAGCTATAACCTCAAACTTAAAGGGGTTTTGCCACGATGTAATGTTGACGTGGGATCCTCCAAAATGGGTATTTAATCACTTTTCTAAATATATGTGATTACAATAAGTGAAGCCTCTGAGAGCTACAGCCTTAATCAGATGCCCTTAGTTTCCTGAAAGTTTACATTAGACATGACCAGGACACTGACCGGAGCTGATCTGGCTGCGCTTGCATGTTTTCACTTCTTATCTGATGACAGGAAACAAACGAGCTTGCAAGGTGCTGTGGAGAAAAGTGCAGTGTATGAGCCTGTGTCTTTGGTATAGAGAATCCACTGGTTGTAATGTTATTATTTGAGTAAACTTTGCAGACGCTCCCTGCTTCTTGGCTCTGCTCAACCCCCTCCCTCTCCCACCTGCAGCTGTTCATGCTTTATCTTCTCTCCTGAGCAGGTAAGAGGTAAGGACCTTCACTTCTTGGCAAAAGCCCTTTAACACACCTACTCCCCATTCACACATGAGACCTTATAAAACTATCAAGTCACATGACACTGGGGAGGGAAAATGACAAATTGGGCACAGTTTTCCCATTTCCACTTTTGTTGCCAGCGGTTTAGACATTGATGGCTGTGTGTTGAATTATTTTGAGGGTACACCAAATTGACACTGTTATGCAAGCTGACTACTTTACATTGTATCAAAGTGTCATATCTTCAGTAACCCTCACATCACCTTTGGTCTTTACCACTTGATCCCACTTCTCCACTCCTTATTACATCAAATAATTTACTACACAATACCAAGTACCACCTTCAGCATAAATACACAAGACTTTTATTGAAATCACAATATTAAAAAACAAGTAAGACAGAGCACCTAAACTACCATAAGAGGAAAACAGTAGTACAGAGACAATTGTATGGAGTTGTAAATATGTTTAAAGCAAGTGCCATTTAAATTGGTTTAGGCTCTCCACAATAAACTTTAAGACTTTATAATTCATGAGAACATATGATTTACAGTAGTAGAGTGATATAGGTGGTAAGGCATATCCATACTACTTTATTGAACTTATGTTACTTTATTGTTTTGACTCGACTTAGAACATGGTGAGACTGTCTGATAAATGCATAACAAAATTGCATCTATTTACATTTTATGCTAATTGTTATGCTATGATACAGTTATATGATCTACTATTGTTGTTGCTAACAGATCTAACCATCTGTTCATTTGCGCTCCACTAAATCATATGTACCTCAAGCACTTAACCAACAAAACCACAACAAGATGGAGACCAACATAAACGAAGACAGAAGACCAACAAGGCATCCATAACAACGATCAGAACTATATATTATGAAAGAAAAGGAAAACGTAAGGGGCATATCAAAACATGACACACTACTACATGTAGAAGGAAAACCAGAAACTTTAAAAAGAACATAGAAATAAGTAAGACGCTGTTTCGGTGCATACGCAGTCCTATTATGAGCACACCGAGATGATATCAGTGGAGACATGCGTAGTGCTGGCGTCGCATTGGACAAATCCGGTTCAATTTGGTTAGCTATCGATGCTGTACCACAAGGTATCTATGCAATTCAGCGGTGTTTCATTTAATGTAATGTAATTGGCCATTTGAAGTTTAAAGGGAGGAGAGTTTTTATGTTAATGTTACCCCCTGACAAAGCCAGGAGACGGAGGTGAAACGTATGTTGGGGTCTTTTTACCACTACTGGGTCTGTATGTGTCTATTTATTTGTTATTGGTGCTTGATGGTATATAGGTTTTTTGATAACCAATTATTGTTAATTTACAACTTAAATTTTTTGTACACTTATTATTACCATCTATAGTAGCTGCATATATATGATTTTTTGCTCGGGCCACGTGAGCTACAAACGGCAGAGATCGTTATGTTAAACCTGCATGGATTGAACACAAACTCCTGAGCTAGGAGGGAACCAAAAGTTTAAAACTTTATTGACTTTTTAATGCATATTTAAGAAATTTGATACGTTTATACTTCATCATATGAAATTAGAGATGGGCGAATTTCTCAAAAATTCGATTAGTTGACTTTTCCCAAAAAAATAGTTTCGACACAAATTTATTCGCGGCGAATCCCGTTAAAAAACAGCTATTTCCTGGCTGCAGAGAGCCTATAGGGTGTTGTAGAACAATGTGCCATGCTCAAATATGCATAGGGAGCGTGGTTTGGTCTTCATACAATGTTGTGTTGTAGTATGACATGCACATGACTGCCGCCGCTCTTAGAATCGCTTCACTCTTCACTTCTCTGGGCACTTACGGGGGCAAAACTGACCAAATAACTGACGCGGGACTGCAGCCTGACAAGGTAACGTCAGCGCCAGCTTGAAATAACCGAGTGTAGGGCCAAGATCCTACTAGAACATCAAAGAGCGCACTCCTTTTACACTGACATCAGATGATTCCACAGATTATGACAGAACCTGTTCTGTTAAACGCGGATACATGTAGAAACCCCCCGAAAGAGTGGAGAGGGTGTCGGCAGTAATTTTGCGTTGACGTCACTGATCATTTTGTACTTCCTTTCATCCGTCAGTGTCCGCTTTCAATCGGTCAATAATCCATAAGTATTGCTAAAACCAAAAACAATCAGGAGTTGATCTAAAACAGAGATGACCAGTAAATGGGATATTTGCATGTCTTCTGTGTTCTGTATCCACTCCTGCTTTTGGCTAGACAATCCTGATCCTTCCCATTCCTTCTGACAGGTGAAAAGAAGGGGAAAACCAAGCATAGTGGCAATGTCATAGAATGGTGGAGGGTGGAAACAGCATTAGGAAACCGTAGGGTGCTCCAGTGAGACAGCGGTCAGTTGGCAGCAACATGAGTAGGCTACAGGGTGGCACAATGACAAATTCTGGAGGTGGCAGCAACATCAGGAACCCAGAGAGTGGCACAATGACACAGTGTAGAGGTGACGGCATCAACCGCAGCATGAGGTCAGAGTGGCTCAATGACAAATTCTGGAGGTGGCAGCAACATTAGGAGCCCACAGAGTGGCACAATGACAGTGTGGAGGTGACTGCATCAACAGCAGCAGCAGCAGCAGCATGAGGTCAGAAAGTGGCACAATGACAAATTCTGGAGGTGGCAGCAACATGAGTAGGCCACAGATTGGCATAATGACAGAGTGCGGAGGTGGCGGAAGCAGCAGCAGCATGAGGTCAGAGAGTGGCACAATGACAGAGAGTGGAGGTGGTGGCGGAAGCATCAGCATGAGGTCAGAGAGTGGCACAATGACAGAGAGTGGAGGTGGCGGCGGCAGCAGCAGCATGAGGTCAGAGAGTGGCACAATGACAGAGAGTGGAGGTGGCGGCGGCAGCAGCAGCATGAGGTCAGAGAGTGGCACAATGAAAGAGTGTGGAGGTGGGTGGCAATACCAGTCCCTGGTAAAGATGGTGGGAGGCAGATGGAGCAACTGGCAGCAGATGTGTGGCATCAGGCAGGTGGCAGCATCAGAATAGTGGCTGAGGCAGGTAGTTAGAATCCAGACTCATTTCTAAAAGTTTTGGGGAGGCGTCATGGCTGATCTAATCTGATGCATAAGGCATTGATGTGTGGAAATCCTGGCTGATCCACACCTGATGCATCTTAACAAAGATCAGTCTCTCTCCATTTCGGGTGGACAAGCGGGTTCTCTTTGGGGTAACGATGTCCCTGCAGCACTGATGCCACACTACTGGCCGGGCAAGACAGCTTCTCCAGTGCAAACTCGGCAAGTTGCGGCCACACATCCAGTTTGGCTGCCCAGTAGTCCAGCGGATCTTCTACCTGGGGTGGCAGAGTGCTGTCCAAGTAGGCCACCACCTGTTGGTTCAGGGTCTGCTCCAGGTCCTGCTCCTGCTGAGTACTCTCCTCACCAGGCGGGTGAAGGAAGCTGCTCATCAACGACTCCAGACTTAGGCTGCTGCTGATGGAGCTGCTACTGCTCCTACCCCCCACAGCAGCCATGGCAGTGGTACGGGAGCGATGAGGAACCCCCCCCAGTCAGTCCTGTCAGAGGATGGACAATGGCACACATAGGCAACAGCCAACTGACTACATAGGATTTCTCTATAGTACACCAGTTTCTCCTCCCTCTCGCCAGCTGGAAAAAAGGCTCCCATTTTGGACCGGTAGCAAGGCTCCAAGAGGGTTGAGAGCCAGAAGTCATCTCTCTGCCAAATGGCGACTATTAGGCTGACACTATCCAGGCAAATCAGCATGCTGCGGGCCATCTGTGCAAGTGACTCTGAGGGACTCCCTGCCTCCATCTCCACTGTATACTGCCACGGTGTGTCTGGGTCATCTGCCTCGTCTTCCTCATCTCCCTCTACCTCCTCCGGCTGCTCCTGCTCCTCCAATACAGTCACCTGAGTAGAAAAACCACTAATTTCGTCAGACACTGCTTGTGCTCCAGTGTCCTCCTTCTCCTCCTCCAATTCAGCCTCCACCGAACTCACATGGCCGTGAGATGTAGTCGCCACGTCTCCAGTCCCCTGACCAGACAGATTTTGCAGCATCTGTTCCAGAACATGAAGCAGTGGAATGACGTTATTCATCCCGTAGTCCTGGCGACTGACAAATAACATGGCCTCCTCAAAGGGCCTGAGCAAACAGCAGGTGTCATGCATGAGCTGCCACTCGCTGACATCAAAATTACACAGGGGAGTACTCCTGTCCACGTGGATCATCAAAAAATCGTTAATAGCCTTTCTCTGTTCATAGTCAGTCCAACATATGGAGGCTGAAATTCCAACGGGTGGAAATATCGCATATCAGCCTATGTTGGGGGAGGCTGTTCTGCCGCTGCAGCTCAAGGAGGGTGTGCCTGGCTTTGTAGGAATGGATGAAGTGCATGCACAGTTTCCTGGCAATTTTTAGAATGCCTTGAAGATGGGTGGAAGACTTCAGGTACCTTTTCACAACCAGATTGAACACGTGCGCCATCCTTCCATGTTCCTTCCATTGTTTGTCACCATGGTTCCGATTTGCAGTTGTCACGGAGAAAGCCACACATCGATTTCTTGTTGCATGAAGCAGAGCAGTTCCTCCCCTGTGTGACTTAGTTCGCCCAGGCAAATCAGGTGTAGAACTGCGTAACACCACTGTGCCCTGCACATGTGGTATGATGGAGCAGCACTTAGACTTGTGGAGGATGAGGTGGTGGTGGAGGAGGAGGCGGACTTTGGCGCAGGAGCAACAGTTTGACAAAGTGGAGGAGAAAGTTGTTGGTGTGGCTGGGCAGGAAGCATATTCACCCTATGGGCCGCAAAGGACATTTACTGTCCCTGACCGTAGTTACAGCTCCACACGTCCGCACTGCTGTGCACCTTGGAAGAAACCGATCGGTCCAGTCCTTGAGCCTCCTTCTGTTCTACATATTTGTGCAGGGCTGGTACTGCCTTTTTGGAAAATAAATTACGGCTTGGGACTCTCCACCTAGGCTTGGCACAAGCCATTAGTTCTCTGAACGGTGCAGAGTCCACCACTTGGAAAGGGAGGGATTGCAGTACCAACCACTTGGACAGGAGCACGGTCAGCTTCTGCACCTTAGGATGATTCGACGCATACTGTTGTCTCTTGGCAATCGCCTCGTTGAACGACTGTTGGCGCCATGAGTGGCAGGGAACAGGAGCATCTGGACCGGGAGATGATGGCAAAGACAAACAGCTCCCTTCGGCAGAGGTGGTGGAGCCTTGAATGGCTGAAATGGCATGCGTGTCAATGGACGCTGCCGCTGTTGCTGCGGCGGCAGGATGAACCACCACATCTGAGACACGTTTCTCTCAGGCCACTGGATGGTGATGCTGCATGTGTTGACGCAGGGCCGTGGTGCCAACGTTAGCTCCCTGGCCACTCTTCACTTTCTGCACACAGATTCTACATATACACATGTTCGGCTCCTCTGGTGTCTTAGCAAAAAAGTGCCACACTGCCGAGTAGGTGATTTTACCACCAACGCTCCGCACTGAGTGACTACTACCGCCGCTGCCTCACTGAGCCCCTATTCCACTACTTTCTTGGACCTGCGATGCGGGTTTTCTACCTTGTGGCCGCTTGGCTCCCGACCTCGCACTGCTGCCACCCTGCTGACTTTCGGGCACACTACCGACTTGCTGACTGTGCCGCTGCCAGACTCGCAAGCTGACACCCTCTTCTTCCGACGATGATGAAGCCCTTGCTGAACCTGGCTCCCAAGTGCGATCGGCTACATTGTCATCGATTTGTGTTTGCTCGTCACTGCTATTCTCCTCAACGGTCTTAGCATGCAGAGCCTGACTGCTTGCAACATAACCTCCCGTGCCACTATCCACATCACTACTTTCCTGCCTACTGCAAGAAGCAGGGGATGTCAGCCCCACCTCTTCGCTGCCAACTGTCCTCAAAGAGTTCGTCCTCGCTGTATAGTGGCGCTGAGCCCAGACCACATAGTAGATATCTGGCTGAGGGAACCGACCGGGACAGAGGCGGGTTGAGGACAGGTGAGGGCCGCTGACCCGCTCCTGGGCCTTGCCAACTAAGGGTTGTGTCTGACTTTCCCACCAATTCTTGGCTGGGGTGGTGAGATGTCATCTGGAAGGAAGTGGATGACCTAGTCAACCAATCAAGAACCCTTGAGTTGCTGGTCAACACACGGCCCATAGATGACACCAGCAGTTCTGGCCTCACTGAGTCACCCATGCTGCGACGTCCCCTTACTATGCTGCAACCTATATGCCTGCTCCACAAACGTTTGTGACACTGCCACTCGCATGTGAAGGGCCTGCCACCTCTCTGTCTGACATACTATTTGATCAAAAAAATAAATTAAGCCTTGTGTATGAAATCTCGTACAGAAAAAAAAGATGTAAATTAGGCATATAGAGGACAAAAATATACAGACACCCGGTACCTTAGTCCAAATTACCGCACAATCAAGAAGTTAGATTAAGCGTTTTGTATGAAATATCGTACAGAAAAACCAGATGTAATTTAGACGTATAGAGGACCAAAAAGTAAAGACACCGTGTATTTTTGTGAAATCAAAAAGTCAAATTAAGCTTTGTGTATGAAATAATGAAAGCCCATGGTGTGACATGGGGCAAAGAACTATGGGAGAAAAAAAGGAACACCCTTAATACCATGACATGCAGCCAATCAGCAGCCAGCCAGCTTCTGTGACGTTACAGCCCTATAAATAGGCCAGCCATTTTACATTCTGCCACTTGCCACGGTGTCCCTTATGTACACAGATCTCTGCAGCAGCCATAGATTGAACTCTGTGCCAAATATTTCTGCTATTATAGTTACTGGGGTGACATACCGTTCAGTGTGTGTGTCTGTGTGTCATATACACACATGTTCCTGAACCATTGTTTTTGTTTTTTTTCTTTTGGGATATTGCTGGGTAGTGAAAGCCGACTAGTCACCAGCCGGCAGAGGGATGACTGCTGGCTCTCCACCCTCGGTACCGGTCAAGAATGGGTGGCCTTTTTTTTTCTCCTGCTGAGAGGGAGGACAAACTCACGTAGTCTATCTGCGCCATCGTCCATCCTCTCGTAGGTCGGACCGGGGGGGTTCCTCAGCGCTCACGTACCACTGCCACGGCTGCTTTAGGGGTGGGGGGGGGGGGGGTAGGAGCAGTACCAGCTCCATCAGCAGCAACCTGAGTCTGGACTTGTTGATGAGCAGCTTTCTTCACCACCCTAGTGAGGCAGGTACTCACCAGCAGCACCTGGAGCAGATCCTGAACCAGCAGAGGGTGGCCTACTTGGAAACATTGAAGATCCACTGGACTACTGGGCAGCCAAACTGGATTTGTGGCCGCAACTTGCCAAATTTTGCAGTGGAAAAGCTGTCCTACCCGGCCAGTAGTGTGACATCAGAGCGGGTGTTCAGTGCGGCGGGGGATCTGGATTCTTCTGGCTACCTGCCTCAGCTACTATTCTGATGGTGCCACCCGCCTGATGCCACACATCTGCTGCTAACTGCTCCGTCTACCACCCTCCATCTGGACCAGGGACCAGTATTGCCACCTACCTCCCCACTCTTCACTGGGCCATTATGTAGCCTTCTGATGCTGCTGCCACCTCACCACTCCGGTCTCCTCTTGATGCTGCTGTCACCTCCAGACTATGTCACCATGTCACTCTGGCTTGATGCTGCCACCTCCTCATTATGGCACCTAGCTGCCACCACCTCAAAATTAGGTCACTGTGCCACTCTTTGTCCTGATGCTGCTGCCGTGACCTCCACATTGTGTAATTGTGCCACTCTGTGGCCTACTCATGCTGTTGCCACCTCCACAATATGTCATTGTGCTACTCTGTGGCCTACTCATGCTGCTGCCAAGTGACCACTCTCATTCGACCACCCTGTGGTTTCCTAATGCTGTTTCCACCCTCCACCACTCTGACGTTGCCACTATGTTTGGTTTTCCCTTTCTTTTAATGTGTCACAAGGAATGAAAAGGAAAAACAACCGATTGTAGCCGTAAGGCCAGTATGACATGGACCTTTGTTTGTTTCATTTTGGCTTTAGCAATACTGATGGATTATTGACCGATTGAAAGCGGACACTGATGGATGAAAGGAAGGGCAAAATGATCAGTGACATCAACGCAAAATTACTGCTGACACCCTCACCACTCTTTTGGGGGGGGGGGGGTGTGGAGCCTTTACATGTATCACTGTTTAACAGAACAGGTTCTGTCAATCTGTGGAATCATCTAATGACAGTGTAAAAGGAGTGCGTTCTTTGATGCTAGAGTGGGATCTTTTCCCTCAGCTCAGTTCTTTCTAGCTAGTGCTGACATTACCCTGTCAGGCTGTGTTCCCTCTTCAGTTATTTGTTCAGCTTTGCCCCCCCGTAACTACCCAGATAAGTGAAGTGTGAAGCCATTCTAAGAGCAGCGCCTGTCATCTGTGTGTCATACTAAATCACAGCATTGTTTCAATACTATACCACGCTCCCTATGCATATTTCTGCATGGCACATTGTACTGAAACACCGTACAGACTCTCTGCAGCCAGAAAATAGCTGTTTTTAACGCGATTCGTCGACCGAAACAAATTTTTGGGGAAAAAAAAAAAAAAAAATCGCTCCTCTCTATAGAATATACCGAGAAACAACAAAAAATTGTAAGTGGGGAAAATGTGAACAAAAAACATACTTGCACCATGGTAGCGGGTATTTTGCGGCGTTCAATCTTCAGTAAAAAATGGTGTTATCTGTATTCTACAGGTTGATACGAATCCAATACCAAACAGACAGCTTTCATTATGTTTTGATACGGTACAAAAATTCCAAACATTATCTATTTTTGAAATTTGCACTGCGACGCTGTTTTCTGCAAGCAATAACTTTTTTGTACACCTACAGACTTGAGTGAGGTAGTATTTTTTGCAGGCTGAAGTGTACCTTTTTTTACTACAAATTTGGAATACATGTGACTTTTTTGAGTTATTCCAATTTTTAGGGGACGTAAAATGACCAAAAAACTGCAATTTTGGCAATTTTTTTTTCTTCTACAGTGTTTAGCATATAGGATAAATTGTTACATTTTAATAGATCAGACTTTTTTTGACGCAGCCATACCAAATAAACTTTATTTGGTAACTTGTAACTTTATTATTTTTCTTATTTGGCGTGATCTGAACTTTTAATATTTTCTTACACTTAAAACCTTTTGTTTTTTACTTTAACATTGAGTCCCCCTAGGGTACTTCACCACTAGGGAGTGTGATCATTTAGACAGCCAATTGCATTGTCTAGTCCGCACCCCAAGGCGATTAAATTAATAAACTTTAATTCTGAGCGGGTCTGTTGTCTTGATCATCGATCTCACGCACATGTCCAGTTTTCTCGGCCTACAAAATATCACTACCTAAGGCAGGTTCCAGGCCTGTAATGAGTCTGTCACAGACCAAGCTTATAACTAACGAGGAACTTGTGGCAGTCTACCAGGCTGGCAGAGTTCAATTTCATCGGTGCAGGTAAACAAATCTATCACAGCCGTTCAGGGTTGTGGGCGAGTGGGGTATCCTCTTGCACTCCCTGGGTCTTCCTGTGCCCGTGCCAACAGGGGTTAACTGTGAAACCATATCCAGCTGACTTTGTGCACGCCTAAGGGGAGCGCAATGTCACGATACACCCCGAGTCAGGCCAATGTTAGTGAAAAGGGCTAACATTTATTCAGAAAAGAAATAAAGATTTTCTGAATAAATGTCATCCCTTTTCACTAAACTTGAGGAGTTCTGAGATATTTCTTCTGATCTATCGTATAGGGTTGGTTACCCTACTATAAGCACCCTAATATATTCTAACAATCTACTAGATGGTGTGCAGCATCCTTTCTACAACTACTGAGGCCAATCAGACCCAGTTGCAGAGTAGGGGGATAAAAAACAAACCCCAAAAAAAACCACACACGAAATAAATGCACTGAAAAATTGTATCTAAATTTATCTAACCGTAAAAAAAAAAAAAAATTATAAAAGGCAAAAAAAAAATAACAGAGCGTGAAAACGTTTTGTAGCATTTAAACCGGTTTGTACTTAGGCTAGGTTCACACGGCTTAATTGCGGGACATAATTACGCTCCGCAATTACGCCGTGTGGCCGGGGGCGGGGCGGGAGCGGGAGGCCGGCACCTCGCCGGCCCATAGACTTGCATTACCAGCGGGGCATATACGCCGCTGGTAATTCACATGTCACTTATCTCCCCCCTCGGCGTATGAGAACTGTGGATTACCGTAATGACTGGGACGTTTTCAGTCCTTAATTTGCGCACTCCGGCGCGTAATTACGGACTGAAATACGTCCCATTTTAAGCCGTGTGAACATGGCCTAAGGCAGACATCCTCAAACTGCGGCCCACCAGCTGTTGGGAAACTACAACTCCCATCATGCATTTATAAATATATAACAGTGGGAATGATGGGAGTTGTAGTTTCCCAACAGCTGGAGGGCCACAGTTTGAGGATGCCTGGCCTAAGGTAAATGTCTCTGGTCAGGAATGTGAGGTAAACAGTCCAGTCAGGAACTGGTTAAGAAAATAAACAAGTTTCTTTGCTAGATTATGGCATTACGGTTTCAGGAGTTTGCAGAACAGGCTGACAAAAATGAGCCTTTGTCTCAAACATTATCAGATTAAGTGGCTTTTTGTTACATTTTAGATGATTAAAATTCTATGTATCAATAGTAATCAGCCACTTACATAGACATACAGGTCCTCATACGTAATAAACCAAGACAATACTACAAACAGCCAATTAGTTCACTGCTTCATTTACTTCCAAAAAAGTGAAACTGAAACATGTAGCTTAATTCCCCGATTAGGGTATGTTCACACAGCGTCTATGTGAACATACGCTTTCTGATGCGTCTCTGGGTCCATCAGGATGGAACCAGAGACGCATCTAACAATTAGCAGTGAGATTATCACTGCCGGCAATGACAGACACGCAGCTGTGTTCACATGAGAGATCTCCGCTGTGTGTTTGCATCACGCCTGTCGGGTCCGTCTTGCAGATGTGATCCAAGAATTACATGTCATTTCTTGGATAGCGTTCGAAAGCCAGACCCGACAGGCGCTATGCAAACACGCAGCGGAGATCTCTCATGTGAACACCACTGCGTGTCTGTCATTGCCGGCAGTGATAAACTCACTGCTAATTGTTATGCGTCTCTGGGTCCGTTCTGATGGACCCAGAGACGCATCAGAAAAGCATATGTTCATACGGACGAAAGACGCCGTGTGAACATACCCTTAATCACAATAGTACTTTTTGCATGGCAAAATGTCACGATATTATGATCGGGCATAGAATAGTGGGATGTTTCAATCACAGAGAGACATATTGTTGCTGTTTTTTTTTTTTTTTATTAGAACACAAGAACATAGAAGTTGTATATTATATATACAAAACTAATAAAATACAGTCCGTCGGGAACAGCAGGAAACCTTGGATCATAATACAGAAGAGAAAATAAGGGATTGACTAACAAAAGGGAGGCATACCATTATCAGTTAAACGGTCCCACTAACACATGACATTTGCCAGGGCACAGATCCTTCTGGTGTCATAAAATAATCAGCAAAGAGATCCCTGACGTCTAATCCAGAATCATCAGGCTGAAAAGTCTGCCAGTTAATTGCAGTGCCCAGAGAAGTTACACTGGCTTCTGCATCCGCATCAGGACCGTCATGGTTCAGAACATAGTTGTGTAGGATGCAGCATGCCTTGACAACAGCATCAACTGTGGCGACATCCAATTGTATAGAAGAGCCACAAATTTTCCACTTTTTTGTCAATATCCCAAAAGTACACTCAATGTACCTCCGTGCCCGGCTAAGGCGATAATTAAAGACCCTCCTGCGGGTGTCCAAACCTTTTCTTGGGAATGGCCGCAGCTGGCAGGGCGTCACATTGTAAGCTTCATCTGAAGCCATGACATAGGGCATTGGCTGAGACATACCCGGAAGAGGCTTTGAAGGTGGCAGAGACTCCTCGTCATGCAGCATTTTCTGCCTAATTTGTGATGCTTCCATCACTCTAGCATCTCCAGTACTATCATATGCACCAACATCGATTGCAAGAAACCTATACTTTGTGTCTGCCACTGCCATCAATACCACTGAGAAGTATTTCTTATTGTTGAAGCTTTTGGACCCCGAATGCGGTGGTTGGTGCACACGTAAATGTTTTCCATCAACTGCACCAATGCAATTAGGAAAAGAAGCTGCGCTTTCAAAACCTTCTGCGACCTCCAGCCATAACTCATGAGTGGGAGTAGGCATGACAGAAGACCGCAAATTCTGAAATATCAGTTCACAAGTGGTTCTGACAATCCCAGAGATCGTAGACTTTCCCACATGGAAAAGCTGATGGAGTGAAGAATAGGTCTCTCCAGTTGATAGAAATCTAAAAAAATTAAAAAAAAGAGAAAACATTTTGTTCCATAGCACAATGTTTAAAAGCATTTGAGAGAGGGGTTTACAAAAAATAATTATTTAATTTTCTAAAATTCATAAAGTCACACTAATGACGATCTGAAAACATGCAAATAATGCTGCTATCTTGCAGGAGGACCAGGACAGCATCAAATTTATTTGTTGCACAGCAAGGTGTTCATGCCCACTGCTGCAATACGACTCCATTTTGTATAGGGACATAATAGGGAAAGTACAAGAGGCTTCTATTGTACCACCATATACTTCAAATTTTAGATGGAGCCTTTTTTTTTACCCAGAATTAGATTCCATTTAAAACATTACTTTCTTCTAGGGAAAGTATCTTCACATAAAATGTGCTCATTAAAAGGGGCTGTCCAATGCCAAAACTCTAATTACTCTAAAATAAACTCATGGATATACTTCACCAAACTTAAGCTATATGGATTGTCCAATTTGAGGTCAACTCACACAGTCTCATTGCAAGTTGCATTGTTCAGACATAATCACAGAGCTTCTCCCTTAGTTTTGGTCATGTATAATAAGAGGGCAGACTGTTTAGCTCAGTTGAATAGCTAAGCTAGCCGCTTCTGCTGATGCAGAGAACAAAGGAAGTACAGACTTTGTTAAAGGGGTTTTCTCGGTACAGGCATCTTATGCTTTCTCTCTCTCTCTTACAGCTTCAAATCCAGGGGTGGGTCTGTCCTCTCAGTAGGCATCTCTTCCCTCACTGAAGACATTATCACACCCCCTCCCTGCTCCCCCTTAGTCATCATCATCATCGTGTGAGCAGTGGAAAGGAGTGGATGTCACAGCTCTGCAGACCTCCTACAATGGTCAGTTCTCATGTCTGGAAAGCTGTCACCTCCCTCCACAAGTTCCTTATAACCAGAACACCTGCATTGCTGTAAACAGCTATACATACAGCCTGAACTGATGAAACAAATGTGAGAAACGCACAGAGGGGGAGCAGACAATATAAGGCTGTTATATGGGAGGATGGGGAGAGTGAATCTAGCAGCTAGAGACTCAGTAATTGCCCAGATCCTTCACACAGAGCTGTCACTGGGGGAGGAGCAGAGAGAGCTCAGGCAGCCGTCATTACACAGCTCAGAGAGGGTGAAAGACAACGAAAAACAGACACCGACAGCATAGAAAGCCAGTTTCAGTTTCACACAGCTCAGACAGAAGAGAGTGCAGGACAGCAAATCACAGCACAGGGGGCGTGTCCTGACCAGGGCTGAATTAAATATCAGGCAGCCAATCACAGCAAACAGGGCGTGGCCCGACCCCAGTCTTCAGATTTAGCTCAGATTAGCTAATATCTGCTATACTAAATGATTTAGGTAATACAAACCAATTGCAAGTGTTTATTTTTACTGTCCCCATCATTACAGATATGATCTTTGTAGCGAGAAAACCCCTTTAATGAAGTGAGCAAAACCACCACTTCAGTGGTATGTCTGAAAATCACACCTCCCAAAAGAAGCTCAACTTTCAAGACCATGTGAAATGGACCCAAATCAGACCAAATATACAGTTTAAAAATAAAAAAGTATGTTAAGGAGTTCTAAATCACATTCTTAGACCAAACAGCCTACAGTCACCACTAGAAGGAAGTTAAGTCAACTTAAATCAATAGCTAATTATACAGTAATTTACCTCTAGTGGTTAGGGACAGCCAGCTAGAAAGCAATCTTCTAACTAGGTCTATGCAAGGGATCTTGAACTTTTTAATAATGTTTCTTTCGAGTATCCACAGCCTCCTTTTCCTTAAAGGGGTTGTCTCACTACAAGGATTGCTATATATGTTAAAGATCTTGCAAAAACAAGTCACTTTGCAATATGTGTCCATTAACAGTGTCCTACCTATTCCTAGATATCCCCTCTTGTATGGGCTGCATCAGCTCCTCAGGTCACTATGGCTACAGACCTGTTCGATCTCTCATGATAGGCTGCCAGCACTGGTTGCTATAGCTACAGACCTGGCTTCTACTGCAGCCTAGTAGAAGCCAGTAACCACACCCCTGAATTCAAAGTGAAACCAAGAAAACAGGACTGAAGTAAAATGAATCCATGTCGTGAGACAACCCATTTAAGTTAATCAGCACTGACTTTTGAGGATTTTTAAATCCTCATCTGATAATAGTTGTGACTGCAAAGGGACCTGCAATTTGAAAGGTTAAAGCCACAATCTAACTAGAATCAAGATTTCTCTCTCCCATAAAATGTTTTATTTTAATCAACACCATGGTGTACTGTAGGTTGAAGTGGAAGTGAGATGTTCATATAATTTGTTTATATAATTATATATATATTTTATATATATAAATATATATATATATATATATATATATATATATATATAATTACATACACACACATACATATATACACACACATACATATATACACACACACAATTTTTTTATTTTTATTTCTTTAGGGACAGGAGGAAGATTTGTGATCCTAGGTCCACTGGTAGAAGAATATATTTAATCAGTATTTGATACCCAAATCAAATAGTGGGACAAACAAATTCTAAACTATAATGTAAACATTTCCACCGCTCCCATATTTTGGTCCCCCACTCCTGGTTTCATCTTTCAAACGCTAATGCAAAATACAGACCAACTACAATTCAAATATGTACGCCAAGGCCCCGTTCACACGGCTTATTCACGCCGGATTTGCGAGCCGGATTGCGCTTGCAAATCCGGCGTGAATAAGGGGCGGGACGCGGGCAGGGCGGGATCGCGGCGGGGGAGCAGCCCGCCGGCCCCATAGACAAAGCATTATCTACGGCGCGTCCGCGCCGTAAATAATGTGCATGTCACTTTCTCCCCCCGCGGCGGATTCGCCGAGCGGGGAGGAACGACGGAATCCACTGTTCTCTATGAGAGCAGTGGATTACCGTAATTACTCCGACGAATTGGCGCCGTACTGCAGCGCAAATCCGGGGCAGAGTACGGCGCCAATCCGCGGACAAATAAGCCGTGTGAACACGGCCTAAAACAGACACACATTGATTCTGTATCTCCAGTTGTATGGTCAGTGTAATTATGAATTAATTTGCATAGCATCTAAGTAGATTGCAAACATTGTGATCTATTATGACATGTTATCAATGTTTCAAAAGATTGAAAAGGCACAAATCTGGAGAAATTAGTCTTTGCTTTCATTGGCATTCGCTGCAGCCTAAAAAACATACAGGTCACAAGCACAACAGCAAACTGGCATATTTGTTAAACTACTAGCCAAATGAAAACTTGGTTGGCTTACAAACACTCAAATAGTAGCTAGCACAATTCAGGCAAGTGAATCTTTACGGGCAAGAAGCATTCTAAGGTTTAAGGGCCACATGTATGAAAACGAAGAAAAAAGAAAGGGAGATGGCGCTCTATATGAAAGTACGTCTGGTAGTAGTAAAAAGCAATAAAATTGTTCGGGTGCTCACCTGATGGCGTTGTGCGAGTACTATAGAGGCACAACACTCATAAGAACATGGTTGGCTGTAATAAGCCCCAGAGACAGCAGCCGCGTAGTCCTGGATCCCTCGTGTCTGGCGACCTCGGGCAACGGTAGTATAAAAGCAGAAAATAAAAAATACAGGACCGGGCGCTCGTCTACTAGAATAAATCCTCGTGCGGTGGCAACATAGGATAAAATGTTAATTTTATTCCATTAAAATTACAGTTAGCATAACGCGTTTCGTGCTGCAAGCACTTCCTCAGATGCTATAAAATCACATTCAATAAAAGAGAAATGGTCATAATTTATATACTAAAAGACACAGCACATGATTGGTTAATATATTCTAACCAATTACAATTCTTTTTAAGAAAGGTAAAAGTTGTAAGGAGAACCTATAAAAACATTTAAAACTGAGGACCATGATTAAGAATGAACCTCATTGGTGGAGAAGAAGTAGCGGGAGATTCAACCTGCCCAATAGAAGATAGAGCTACTCGATTGCTATGTTGTTCAATGTAATGGTTTTTAACCAATGGGAAGAGAGAATCGTTTCAAAGAAGATGACTGGTGAGTTATAAGGGGGAAAATAAAACTACTCAAAAAAAAAAAAAAAAAAAAAAAAGGAGCTGCCTCCAGGACATTTGGAGCCAAACGCATCTGACATAAATAGGTTGGAGGAAAAAAAAAAAAAAAAAGAAAAAAAAAAGGCCATTCAAATGTGCAGAAACCCCGGGTGTGTGCACCACCTAAGAAAGGGAAGCGAGTGATTCATGCAACTAGCTAGTAGAATAATAATGAATCCAGAATAAATGATGTGCACTCGCTTCCCTTCCTTAGGTGGTGCACACACCCGGGGTTTCTGCACATTTGAATGGCTTTTTTTTTTTTTTTTTTTTTTTTCCCTCCTACCTATTTTTGTCAGCTGCTTTTGGCTCCAAATGTCCTGGAGGCAGCTACTTTTTTTTTTTTTTTTTTTTTTTTTTTTTTTTTTGAGTAGTTTTATTTTCCCCCTTATAACTCACCAGTCATCTTCTTTGAAACGATCTCTCTTCCCATTGGTTAAAACCCATTACATTGAACAACATAGCAATCGAGTAGCTCTATCTTCTATTGGGCAGGTTGAATCTCCCGCTACTTCTTCTCCACCAATGAGGTTCATTCTTAATCATGGTCCTCAGTTTTAAATGTTTTTATAGGTTCTCCTTACAACGTTTACCTTTCTTAAAAAGAATTGTAATTGGTTAGAATATATTAACCAATCATGTGCTGTGTCTTAGTATATAAATTATGACCATTTCTCTTTTATTGAATGTGATTTTATAGCATCTGAGGAAGTGCTTGCAGCACGAAACGCGTTGTGCTAACTGTAATTTTAATGGAATAAAATTAACATTTTATCCTATGCAGCCACTGCACGAGGATTTATTCTAGTAGACCAGCGCCCGGTCCTGTAATTTTTATTTTTTGCTTTTATACTACATGTATGAAAACGGTTTAGGTCCAAAACTCTGTGGGCAAAAAAGTGAGTTTTAAACCTAAACCGTTTTCATACATGTGGCCCTAAGTGTTAAAGGTGCAGCTCTTAGCCAGAGTTTATGGTATGTTTTGACAGTAATATGTTGTGACCCCTGTATTCTGCAGCCTACCATCTGTAGTTGAGGCATAATTTGTAATGACATGTGCGTACACAACCCGCCAAATATGTCATAAGTGACATATATAGTCTAATTACCGCAAAGTGATGAGCAGCCGCTGCTCAGGACTGATGCACCTTCTCAGCAAAGTCTGCTGCATAGTAAGTTGGGGTCTCATAAGATCAAGCAATCCGTCAAATGCAGATGTGGACATTTGGATGAACTCCTGAAATTTCTCAGGGGACCTAAATAAAAAGGAATAAATAAACTTAATCCATTTCAATGAGGTATGCACGAAACATGTCTTCTGCTGTCCCACCCATCAGTATTGGTCATATTGCATGCTATTGAGGTTATACCGTTTTAACAGATTTGGAACTCCACAAAAACCATCTACAGTATTCAGATCACAACTTACCCGCATAAGACACAGCCAGAATATGCTGTAAACATACACTGATTCAGAACCCTTAATTTTTCAATATCACACTCTGTAAAAACTTCTTGAGAAAATTTATATATGAACAGCAAACATGCGTGTCTATAATCACACACACACGTTGTTTTTTTACTACGGTTACTCAGACTAACTGAACTTGTCTTAATTCTGTTAGACCCAATGAACCAAAGCACAAGTAGGAGAAACAAGTTTTAAATGAAGCATTATACATCATCTTGAAGGCGTTGATAAATTTAGCTTTTTTTTTGCACTGTATGCATGGGGGAATAGCTGCGTTCATTTTTGTTGTAGAAAAAAAAAATAAGAAAAAACCCATATATTGCATTAATCTACTATACCAGAAAGCACTGTAACACCACACATTGCTAAAGAATCACTCACATTGTAGTGTTGTGCATAATTGAGGCACCACTCCTGTACTGCAGACAAATAATAATTCTGACACTATTTGGAAACAGCAGGTGAAATAAGTATTGAACACGTCACAAATTGTCTAAGTAAAAATATTTCTAAAGCTGCTACTGACAGGAAATTCTCACCAGATTTTAGTAACAACCCATCCAATCAACACAGGCAAAGAAATCAAACCATAGATGTCCATAAATTAAGTTATGCATAATAATGCGAAATGACACAAGGAAAAAGTATTGAACACAAGAAGAAAAAGGTGCAAAATACCATGGAAAGTAATGATACCAGCTGAAAGATATCAGTAATTAGAAAGCAATCCTGCAACTTTGCGAAAAATAGTATCAGCTGGTTCAAGTGATGGCCTATAAAAATGTGTCTCATTATCAAGGTGCCACACAAGAAACATCTCATGATGGGTAAAACCAATGAGCTGTCTCAAGACATTTGCAACTTTACTGTTGTAAAATATACTGATGCCATTGGTTACAGAAGAATTTCTAAACTACTGAAGGGGACAGTGAGCACTGTTCTGGCAGTAGCCTGGAAGTGTAAAGAACATAATTTCACCACAAACCGGCCAGGACTAAGTGCTTCCCACAAGATTTCAGACACGAGAGTTAAAAGAATTATCAAAAGAGTTTTCCAAGAGCCACCTGTGGAGACTTAAGACCTGGAATTAGCAAGTACAATTGTTTCAAAGTAAACAATATGTAATGCATTCATCCACCACGGTCTGTATGCACACTCACCACATAAGACTCCCCTGCTAAACAAAAAGCAAGTGCATTTAAAAGTTTGCTTAAGAACATTTAGACAAGCCTGGGAAAGACTGGGAGAATATACAGTAGTCTGGTCAGATGAAACCAAAATTGATCTCTTCGGAATTCATAATGCACACCATGTTTGGAGAACAAAAGACTCTGCATATCACCCCATACCGTAGCAAGAGTAGTGGGAACATCATGGTGTGGGGCTGTTCTTCAGTATACTAGGTTTACTATTTTGCCATAGGCAAACAAACTATCAGTTCTCTATCTATAAAACACTAAAACGTAACTTTTATTATGTATAACTCTTAACCTCTATACACACTATTTAAAAACCTGATTTCTAACCTCACCATTTAACCCTTTCTACTTCTGAAGGAAGGAATAGCTCCTTTTCTATTATTAAGCCTGGTGGAGCACCACCTATTAACAGGAAAGCCTTATATCTATAGCAAAGTACTAGTTCCAGTAAGGAATACCAAGCCTCCTACTTGGGCAGTCATCCCTAATCTAATGGACACAAAACAAATAAGGCCCCCTTGTGACACCGTCTGCAGCAGGTGACACTTGTAGACAGAGGTGAGAAATCATAATTTAAAACGTAATGCCTGATCTCCCCAACATGTTTCACCAGCTAACCGGGCTTCTTCGGGGGTTAGCGGTCCGGTCCCATGTGGTCTAAGCTCAGTTCCTTTTATATCATATTAGGTACACACCCTATTTAGGTGCTCACCAATTAGCCATCAAAGAATCCACAAAACCCACTCCCCCTTCCACTCTCCTGCACGCACACAAATAATATGTGCTGCTACTGCTGCCACCATAAACAACAATCCTTAGACAAGTTCACCATCTCCATAACGGGCTTGCGCCCTATCTTACCATGCTGCCCGCGTTTTGCACATTTTCAGGCAAGGGGTTATCCAAAAATGTTTTGAGAAAGGCGTTAACAGGGCTTTTGACTAGTGACAGAGGACATCTATTAATCAGTAAAAAGAAGGAAAAAACTGATTTAATTCATTGTATAGGTACCTTTGATGATAGAGCCAATGAAATGAGAGCTATACTTAGAAGACATTGGCACATTCTGAAAGCAGATCCAATATTCTCTGAGGTGATTCCTAAATATCCTAGTGTCACTTATAGAAGAGGAAAAAATCTTAGGGATGAATTTGTGCAGTCATTTTGAGGGAGATGGCAAAAAACCATGGTTACAGTCTCCAGTGGTAGGCTCATATCCCTGTGGCAAATGTGCATTCTGTCCATTTATATAGAAAACTAAAGAATTTGTTAATCCCATTGATAAGAGAAGATTTGAGATAAGACAATTCATCAACTGTAAAACCAGAGGGGTGATTTATGGGACTATGTGTACCTGCCCCAAGATCTATGTGGGAAAAACCATACAGATGTTTCGTCGTCTGATCTCGAAACATCTGAGTACTATTAAAACTAGAGGTGACACTCCCCTAGCGAGACACATTTTGGAAGTACATAATGGCGAAATAGAGGTGCTTAGATTCTGGGGCATCTGTATGAAAAAGCTAGGGGAAAGAAAGGGTGATCTGGATGTAGTTTTGTTGCAGGAAGAAGCAAGATGGATATACAGACTCAATACATTGAACCCTAAAGGCCTAAATGAAGGCTTTTCATTTTCAGCATTTATTTAATCTTGCTGATTCCCTATATAATAATTTTTGAAGAAACAGGATATATGTGATTAAGTATGATCAGTGGACATAGCACGGTTGAATATATGACTATAGAAGCATCAGAGTTCACATAGGTTTTTTTCCCTCCCTCCCATCTCCCTCCTGCCCCCCTCTGCCTCCATGTTGTCCCTCATTTTCCCTGTGTCTTGTAATGATGATAGGTATTGATCACGTGAGGCCACGGTTTCTATTTAACAAATTGGGATGTATGTATATTGTTTCTGTGCATGAGGGGTTTTTGGCAGCTGAATCATATGATATATGCACTCGCTTTATTGTGGCGGGAGTAGATTACCATCTATTCATGTATGTATATTTTTATTTATGTATAGATTTATTATTTCTGTTCGCTGCGTAGATTTGGTGCTAACTTTAAGTGCAATATATGCGGTACAAATGTATGCAGATGCAATAGAGTTTGAATGTACTAAAATTTTTGCATGCTCCCACTGTGACATAATGAATTAGGTGGCTAGGCGTGACCTGTAAGAAAGAATCTTTAATGGGGAAGGTGGGAGGTGAAGTGG
The DNA here is from genome assembly GCA_025379985.1 of Phyllomedusa bahiana. Taxonomy (NCBI): domain Eukaryota; kingdom Metazoa; phylum Chordata; class Amphibia; order Anura; family Hylidae; genus Phyllomedusa; species Phyllomedusa bahiana. Next base: position 11,026 of record JAODAL010035006.1, on the reverse strand, counting down.
CGGGAGGGAGGGCGGTCTAACCATAGAGCCTGCAGCTTTATTAAAATGAATATTTATATTAGATATAAAAGAGAAGTGGTTTATGGGAATAGACTAAGACAATAGTGTACAGTACAATGGAATATGTATTTAATAAAGCCTGCAGCTTTATTAAAATGAATATTAAAATTAGATATAAAGGAGAATTGCTTTAGGGAAAAAGGACTATAAACAATATTGTCCCAGTAAAATGGAGTTTTTTAATTCCCAAAGAATATGAAATTATTAGACAGGGGGAGGGGGGGTTTTTATGGGATTTTGTTTAAAGCTTGGTTGTTTGGAATTTTAACATCAAATTCTGCTTGGGGTCCGGTCTGGGGTGGCCACGCAGGGGGCAAAAATATTGAGGGGAAATGGGAGGGAAGCCCATCACAGTCAGGGCAGAAATGCCTTTGATACATTTCCCCGGGCCAGCAGGGTACGATGGGGGCGCAACCCCTTTATGGAGAGGGGGAAAACTTGTCTGGGGGTTTGGGTTGTTTTTTGGTTGGGCAGCCGTAGCACCCACTATTTTTGGGGTGCGTGCAGGAGAGGGGAAAGGGGGATTGGGTTTTTTTGTGGTTTCCCTAGTGGGCTAATTGGTGAGCACTCCAATTTAGGGGGGTTGTACCCCTAATATAAAAAAAAAAGGGAAAATGAGCTTAAACAGAGGGGACCGGACCTCAAACCCCTTTGATGAAGCCAGGTTAGCTGGTGATTTTCTCACCTCTGTTTACAAGGGGTCACCAGTTTGAAAGGCGGTGTGGAACTTTGGCGGCCTTATTTTTTTTTGTGCCCAATTAGAAAAAAGGAAACGACTGCCCAAAGTGGGAAAGGTTTGGGGATCCCTTACTGGAGTTAGTAAATTGCTGTATATGGTTTTTCCTTTTAAATGGTTTTTTTTTTTCTCAGAAAAAAGGGGAAAAAATTTGGGGAGGTTAAAAATTTCATTTTTTAAAAAAGTGGGTATAGGGGTTTTTAAGGGGTTAAAACAAAATTAAAATTTAGGGGTTTTAAGTGTTTTATAGAGGAACGGGATAGAGTTTAAGTTTGCCTAGGGAACAAAAAAAGTAAATACTGTGACATTAGTCAGTCTCTGTTTGTTTGAAAGTTTTCCCTTTTTTTTGGGGAAGACTTTTTTGAATTTTTTCTTTCATTAAACAGCACTGAAAACCTTCATATATTTAAAGGAACGATGAATGGACAAATGGAAAAAAATAAATAAAAAAAAATAAAAAAAAAGAAAATAAAACGTTTGCTGATGTGAGGAAAATGACGAAAGATTACAAAAGTCACCCACCCCCATTAAATTTTCAAATTCCCCTCAGTTTTGTTGGACAGGGGTTTTAAAAGGGGGTTTTTGTCTCGCTCCCTGATTGGGTTTTAAATTAAAAAGACCTTAAAAAAAAACAGTTTTTGAAATTATATTTTCCCTTAAAAAATTTTTCCTACTGATTTTTGAAAAGGGCCCTTTTTAAGGGGTTTACATCAGCTTCTAAAACCCTTTTAAAATTACCCAACCTGCCCTTGTTGATCCCTGTCAGGTCTGGAGGGCCCTCATCCCCCTTTCCCAGGATACGGGTTTCTGAGCAGAGACCCCCCTCCTGCCCGGAATGTTCCCTTGTAGGGGAGGGAGGGGGAGGTCTCGGGATTTTCTGTGGCGTGCTCCCTGGTTTAAAACCCTTGTGGCGCCTGCTTCCCCCCTGCTCTTAACAGAAAAGATGTGACACCCAGGACCCGTGTGTTAAACTAAAAACATGAGGTTTTTTGTGGAGCGTAACTATAACTAAAACAAAACAGACCCGGGGGGTGCAGGGTAAGGGTTCATCCCTGGTGTACTAGGACCCACCTGAGAAATAGTAAATTCACAGTTGCCCTTTTGTCGGGTTTCTCCCGGGTCGTTTGTTGCGGAATGTGCAGTTTTGTATGCTAAGCGGGGGGTATGGGAAACATTTTTCTCCACACTCTTTGTTTCACCCCCTCTTTTCCCCCTTCCTGACTGTGGGGCGAACCCAGGAAGAGCTCCCAGCCAGACCCTGGGCAGGCAAACACGGGGTTTAATTTCGGCAGCAACCCCCCCCCCCTGAATGGGAAGTTAAAGGGGAGAGCTTTTGTGTGCTGGGGGGGGGGGGTGGGAAAGAGGGGGGAAAAGAAGAGGCAAAAACAAGAAACCCCGCTCCTCAAATAAAACTCCCCCGGGGCTAAATGATTAGGCTTGAGAGCATTTTAATGAGACAACCCCTTTTAAACCGTGAAACCGAAATTTTGGCTGACCTTGCAAAACCCAAAGGGGGGGTTGCGAAATGGCACAAATTTCCCCCCAAGTACCCCGTCCAGCCCTCTCCCAACGCGGGCTTTCCAGGCAGCTGCCATTTTAACCGGTATGTTTGAAGATAAAAACGAGGGGGGAAAAATTTCAGAAAGAAAATTGATCCCAAACAAGCCCCAAAAGGAAAAATGGATTTTTGTTTTTAACCGAAAAATTTCCCTTTCCCCGGCCAATTTCTTTTGGGGGGGAAACAAAAGCCCCTTGGGGGTAAAGGGGCCCGTTGCCTTGGGAAAGGCGGAAACACTAGGGGGGACCCAAAACCCCCGTCGGGCCCCCCCGGTCCCCATAGCCCTCCTGCTGACCCCCGGCTGATCAGTTGGTTCAAAACCCCGGGGCCCGGGAGAAAAAGGGGGGGAAAAAAAGGGGAAAAACTTGTACCCCCCCTTAAAACAAGAAAAAAGGGGGGGGGGAACCGGGTGTTTCTACAATGAATTGGACGAAAAAGGGAAATTTTACGGAAAGGTACAAAATCCATTTTTTTTCGCCAATCTTTCATTGGGGGAAAACACACCTTGGGGGGGATGCCCAAATAGCTTTTTCCAGAGAGGGGGGGGGGGAAAAAAATAACTAAAAGGAAAACAATCACTCAGCAGGGATGCCCCCAAGAAAACTGCTGCCCGGAATTTCCTTCGGCCGGGGGCTTGCATAAGCCGAGGCCAAGGTCCCAATCTGATAAAACTTAGGAAAAAGTAGGGGACCAAAACCCCCTTTTTGGGGGCCCCGTTTTGGGCACACCTGTACGCTGACCCCTTGATCCAAACCCCCAGGGGCCCCAAACCGCCCCGGGTTTTGGGGAGGGGCGGGCAGTAACCGGGAAAACGGAAGGGACCTCCCCCTTTGAGCGATAGGTTTTTCCAAATCGCCAGCCCGGGGGATCCAGCGGGCCAAGGGTGGCCTTAGAGGGGGCCCCCCGGGAAACGACAAAGTTTGTTTTCCGAGCGCCAAAGGACTCGTCCCAGGGTAGATGCGAACAACCCTGACCACGTCCAAACAACGAAAGGGGGGGGCCCCCTCGTGGATGAGAGGGGGGGGAAGGGCAGAAAGAGGGAAAGGAAACTATTTTTTTTATTAAGGTGAAACAAAAAAACCACCACCTTAGGGGGAACGAAAAAAACCCGGATGCCAAAACAATCTTGCCCCTATGTGAAATAAAAAAGGGAGATTTTTTTTGATAAAGCCGCCGGTTCAAAACACTCCGGCGGTTTGGGGAAGGGTTTCACCAAAAACCCACCTTCCCAAAGGGAAAGAAAAAATTTTTGGGAATCCCCCTTAGTGGCTCAAAAGGCCGGGACGGGCATGGCCTTAAAACACAAATTAAAAGCCCCAGGGTTTTCGACGGGCCAAAACCCCGGGGGGGGCCCCCCAAAAATGCGGGGGAACCCCCTAAAAAAACGGTTTAACCTGCGGGGCAGGAGGCTAGCTTGCTCTAAAATAAAACTGAAGGGCAGAAAACTAAACCCTTCGGGGAAAGGGACATTTGAGCCCGAGCTCCACGGGGGAACAACTTCCGGAAGAGGCGCCCACTCCCCCGGGGGGTCGTTTTGTTGCCCAACTGAAGTGGGTGGGTTAAACCCCGGTTTACTACCCCTGGGATAAAAAACCGATTGTTTCCGCCCAGCGAAAAAACCGGGGAACCTGGAACCCCGAACGGGGAACCCTTTGTACAAAACGGGTTTTTGGGCCCCCCCCTTGGGAGAAAAAAAAAATGGTTCACCGAGCCGCTTTCCCTTGGGGCCCCATGAACAGGTTCGATTTAAGAACCCCAAAATCGCTGGGGACTCGGGGGGAAAACAATCCCCCCGGGAAGACGTGGGGTGGGGAATTCCCCCAAAAAAAAAAGCCGACCCCCGGGAACGGGAGGGGCCGGGGGGGAAGGGGGGAAAAAAAAAAAACGTGTTTGGGGGGGAAAGACCTAAAAAACAAATTTTGTAACCCCTCCCGGGGAAAGACTTTTACGCACCCAGGAAACCCTTTTCCAAACTAAAACCAGCCAGAACTCTTGGAACTTCAGGAGAGGGGCCCCCCCCCCCGGAGGGGACCTTCGAGTGGGGGCGGGTCCCTCCGGGACCCAAATTTGGGGGGAAGGGGGCCCTGGGGTTTCCCAGCGAGACCTCCAGGTTTTGCCGCTAAAAACGGGTTTGGGGGAACGCTCGGGCTCTCGAGGGGGCGGGGGGCCCTCCCCTGCGGGCCGGGGCTTGTAGGGTAAATTAACAAAAGGGGATTTGAACCCGGGGCCCGGCTTTTCCAAGGGAATTTGGCCCCCGGGGCCCCCGCCTGGGGAGGAGCGTGCTTCGCCCCTGGGGCCCTCTAAAAATTTAATTCCTCCGGCCCTTTTCCCAAAAGAGTTTACCCCCCAGAAAGGAAGCACCAAAAAATAACTTCTTGGGCTGAAATCCGCAGCCCCCAAACCTCAACCAAAAGGAAAAACGGCGTGCGGCCCACCACATTGGGCCGACGCCTTTTTCCACTAAACGAGCTACTCAAAAGCAAAAGGTGTCGAAAGGGGAACTTCGTTTGAAACCAATAGCTGGGAAGTGAGACTTAAAAAACCTCCCTGTGGAGGGGGCCAAAAGCGGGAAGCCCCTTGCTGAAAACCTGTTTAGCCCAGCCCAAAAGGAAAGCTTTTGTTTACCCATAAGCCCAAACGGGGTCCCCAGCGTTTCCCCCGGCCCCGCCTAAAAGGGCCCGATTTTTTTTTAAAAAAACTATAAAGACGCCTGTCAGTGCTTTTTACTAAGGACTGCCACGTCCGGACGGGAATGGCCTTTGGTTTTTTGAGAGGCCTTTTGAGACGGGGCGTCCACCGAGGGGGAACCCCCGACAATTTTTTGTAAACGGATTCCTCTGGGAAGGGCCAAAGTCATAAACCCCGGTTTTGGGTGGGAAAATTTCCAAGCCTTTGTAAAGGATGTTTCCTTTCCCCCGGCGATAAAGCCCCCTAAAAACTCCGGGGTGCGGGGAACACCAAAAGCTCCCAAACCTGCTGCGCTTAAAAGGGAAAACCAGCCTCCGGGGAAAGGCTGAAAAATCATCATCCTTCAATGAAGGGGGGTCTTTGACGGGTTTGGGACCGGGCGGGCTTGGTTTAGGGCTCAGAGTAAATATCAGAGGATTCCCCCTTGAAGCCGCCAAAAGCCCCGGCTTGGAGGGGTTCCATCTCCGACCACTGAACTTTTGGGAAGAGCTCAGGTGTAAATAAAGGGAGAGCGAGATCTAAACCCCTCTTACGAAAAACGTCCTCACGGGCTGGCTGGGCCTGGACCCTGGGAGGTGCGGGCTGTGCAGGGGAGGGGCATGTGTTTCTAGGGCCCTTGGACCTTTAACCGGGGGACAGTCGGGACAAGTCACCCCAGCTAGGGAGAGACCCGGGCCCTTTCCGGGGGGCCGCCGGGATCCTAACGGGGTTTGGTCGGACCCCCCCGGGGGTTTGGGGCTGAGGGGCAACACAGAGGGCACAAAAGGGCCCTTTTGGGCTGGCCGCAAGGGGAATTTTTCTTGTGGCAAGGGGCGCAAGGGGAATTAAGTCCCCCCCGCCCCCGTTTTTTGGTTTGTGGGGGGTTTTTTAAATCCCTAAAACCCTGGACAGGGACTTTGGCTGCGGGCCCCTTTTGGGGGGCCAGTTTGGGGTGGCCGACCGGGCCCAAACCCTTCCCCCAAAAAGGTGCTTTTGTCCCCCTCTTTTATTTTCAGAAAGATACAGCAAACCGTCGGGAAAACCACCGAACGCTAAAAAATGGAGTTTAAGCTCCCCCCACAACACAAGCCCGGGGGTGGGGAGGTTTTCCGCCCCATCCTGGGAGGGGCCCCCGGCCCCCGACGGGACCCCCCCCGGGGCTCCCGGGCCTCGGAAAGGGGCCCCGCCCCTTTTAACCCTCCGGAACCCGGGGGGCTAAATTTGAACCCCGGGGGCCGAGGGGAAAACGCCCACCGAAACGCCGCGGAAGGGGAAAAGGAGCATCCCCCGCCCATGGGGGGGCCCACCCCACCCTCCAGCACCCCTTTGAAGGGCCTACCACACCCCGCGAAAATCCCAACCGGTTTACCGCACGGTTGCCAAAAGGCGACGCACAAGCCAAAACTTCCCTGCTGCCTGGGCCTTTCCAGCAATATTTAAGGCGGGGGGAATTTTGCCCGCCCCCCAGTCCCAAAGCGCGCTGGGGTAAACCCCCCCGCGGGGCCCAACCCTTTTAACCGGGGAAACGTGCCGCAGCGGAAAAAAAGCCCGCTGCCCGGGCCCAAACTCCGCCAAAGGGGGGGGAAATCCCTTTTTCCCCCCGGGAATCCCCCCCAAAAAGGGGGGGGAAAAAAGTGCAAAAACCGGGGGGCCCAGGGAAAAAACGGAATTCCTGGGGGCCCCCCCCAACCGTTTTAAAAAAGGAAAAAAAAAAAACCCGACCAACCCCAAAACGGAGGTTGGGGGGGGAACTCACCCTTTTCCGACTTTTTTCCCCGGGGCCCTTTGGGCGGCATCCCCCTTTCGGTCCCCAAAAACACCCAGAGGTGGGGCACCGGAAATCCATAAAAGGGAAAGGGGAGGGGGCAGGTGGGGACGGGGGTTAGCGGGGGGGAGGAAGCCCAAGCCAACAAAAGGGAACTGACGGGGTTCCCTGAAGCACTCTGGGGGGACACGTCAGGGTACAGTTTACGCTTTAAACGGCCCCCCCTGTTTAGGTGAGGGCCGGGGGCTCTTTTCCCCACCTGTTGGTGAGACCCGGGGGGCTAATGGCCCCCCCTGAATGGGTGAGAGCCGGGGGTAAAAGGCCCCAACCTGATAGGGAGACCCCAGGGGCTAAATTTCCCCCTTTCCCTTTTCCAGGTGAACCCGGGTGCCCCAATCCCCCTTCCCCCTCCGGGTTGGAGGGCCGGGGGCCCCCAATCGTTTTTCCTCCAGGTGAGAGCCGGGGGCTCAATCGCCTTCCCCCAGGGGACCCCCCGGGGGGCTCAATCCCCTTTCCCCCCCGGTGGGGACCCGGGGGCTCAATCACCTTCCTCCAGGTAAAGGGGCCGGGGGGGCTCAATCATCTTCCTGAAAGGGGAAAGAAAAATAAATTTCTGCAGGCAGCATCTGCCCCCTACAGAACAGGCAAAAACTGATCAGCCTGAGGGGTCAGCAGGAGGGATTTAGGCTGTCGGGGGGGGCCCTGACGCTTTTGGGGTTCCCGCCCTAGTGTGGGCCTCCAAAAGGGCCAACGGCCTTTTTACCCAAGGTGCTGGGGTTCCCCCAATGAATGTTTTGGCGGGAAAAACCTCCCCATTTTGGTTTTTAGGAAAAGAAAAAAAAGCTTCTAAAGTGGCCCACCCAAAATCCCCTGAGCCTGAATCCAATAAAAAAACAAAGGGAAAGGGAACAAAAAAGCCCCTTCAGGATTTAAAGGGTTGTGTGGGGAAAAGGGAAATTTTTGGGCCAAACCCCCACCCAAAAAACCAAAAGGGGCCCAATTGGGGGAATTTTTTTTTCCAAACTTTGGAGGCTTTAAAAGCTGTCATCCCCAAACAAAAAATTTTTTTACAAAAATTAAAACAAGTTTAAAGTGTGTTTTAAATACTTTTTCCTGTTTTCTTTTTTCATTAATTACACAAATTTTAAATTTAAATTCACATCTATGGTTTGATTTTTTTTGCCTGTTTTTTTTTGGATTTTTTGCTCCCAAAAAAATCGGGTTAAAAATTTTCAAGTCAACAGCAATTTAGAAATATTTTTAAAATTAAAAAATTTGCTAAAACTTTTTTTTCAAAATTTTTTTCACCCCCCCCTTGAAACTATTTAATGCTTTAAATCCCCTTTGGTATTTTTTCCCAAAAACTTTTCCCTTAAAGTTTTTTTTTTGTAAAACATTTGGTTCTTTAAGACCTCTTAACCAATTTCAGGGGGCAGGGGGGGGGCAAATTTTGGCGTTTTTATTTTTTATTTTTGAGGGCATTTTAAAAGCCCACTTCGTTATGGACCAGTATCCCAAAATTTTGGGTGTTTTCTTCTTTTATATTTTTCATTGCCACCCCGCGATGTGCGTGTTGTGGGGGGGTTGTGGGCTGGGTTTCTCTTGGCCCGGGAAACACAACTGAAAAAGGGCCCTGGTTGTAAATTTAAACCTTCTGGACTCTTAGCAGAAATTAAATAGGCAAAGCCCTTTTTGCCTACGACACCTTTGGACTTTTCTGTTTCCCCATGGTGCTTTCAAGCCCCAAAGGCATTATGATGTATGGAAACTGGAGTTAATCAAAAAAGTATATTTTGGAACCAAATTTCCTTGGGGAAATTTTAAAAACAAAAAAGATTGATTTGTTAGGGCAAAAACCAAAAAATTATTTGTCATGCCACTGGTGGTTTGGGCTCACACTTTTGGGATGAAAATTTTGAAACCAATTTTCAAGTAAATTAGATCAACAGAAAATGAAAATTTTCAGGTATTTCATATAGACAGTGTTTACATGTATATTGATTGCAAAAAGTTTTTCCTAACTTTTTAAAATTTTCCTCATTTTTTAAAAAGTTACAGCCCCCAAATTCCCCTACGGGAAGAGCTTTTTTTATTATTAATTAATTGAAAATATTTTTTAATAAATCACTCTTCTCCCAGCGAAAAGTATTTCCTATAGTATATTCAAATACTACAGAAGTTCAGACTGTTGTACACAGGCATCGCCATTTCCACAGCCTGGGGAAAGGAGGTAAAGGGTAGTTAAGCTCACATTACAGCTCATCAGTAAGACTGAGACCTCCCTGCGGCCAGTGTAAGGCCGTGTTCACACGGCTTATTCACGACGGATTTGTGCGCCGTATTGAGCGAAACAAATCCGCCGTGAATAAGGGGGGGGGACAGGGGGGGGCCAGAGCGCGGCGGGGGCGCCGCTCCCGGGCCCCCTAGACAATGCATTGTTTACGGCGCGTCCCGCGCCGTTAAATTTAAAGGTGCATGTCACTTTCTCCCCCCGGCGGGATTTGCCGAGCGGGAGGAGCGACGGATTCCACTGTTCTCTATGAGAGCAGTGGATTACCCTAATGACTCCGACGGATTAGCGCCCGTATTGAAGCGCAAATCCGGCGCGGAAACGGCCCAATCCGTCGGCAAATAGCCGTGTGAACGGGGCCTTGGGTTTGTTCACACAAAAGTTTACCCCTCCCATGTTACAAGCGCTTTTAGGATTTCCCTCTTGGGGTCCGCTCTGTCGGTCCCCAAGACGGATCTAACAATTAGCAGTAAGGGTTCTCACTGCTGTCTATGGGCCCAATACGCAGCGGTGTTCACATGAGGGATCGCCGCGGTGTGTTTCAAAAGCGCAGTTTGGCTCCGTCTTGAAAAGAATTGCATGTCATTCTTTTAAAGACGGAGCCACGCGCTTTTGAAACACACAGCGGCGATAAAACCCATCTGGGGCCGGGGCAAAACGAAATATCCCACAATGCGGGGGTCCTATTCCTACCAAGAGAAAAGTCACATTAACACCTCTTTCCCGGTCCCTACACACAGTGCAAAGGTGGCCGCAATCTATAGAAACTAAAGAGCAATCGGGGAAACTGATTTAAAAAAAAAAAAAAAAAATAAAAAAATAAAAAAGGTTATATAAACCAACAGGCACAAGATTTCTAATAAGTGTATACTAGAAAAATACTGCAAATCGGTAAACTAAAGGGTAAGGATGAACTATCTGTAGTGGGACTACCCCCTCAAGCCCCGGGCTACAGATAAAAATATTTAGGTCTTGACTGTGACTGGTTTTTTTAAAAACACTAAAATAGTTTAAAAAAAAAAAAAAAAACAAATGCAATACACTGTCCCACAACCATATCCCTGACTGTCTGGGGGTTTTTTCCTTGGTTTTATGATTCGTTTGTTCATAATAAACCCCGTGAGGCCCTTTACAAAACACAGAATAAAATTACGTACAGATGTACTCCATTCACTAATCAGGTGATTTCTAAAGGCAGGCACACAGGATTTAGAGGTATTAACACCTTAAGGATGCAGCCAATCCTGACCTCTATGAGCCCCATTTTTTTTTTTTTTTTTTTTAAATTTTCACTCACTTTATGGGAAATAACCTTTTGATCTTTTACCTATCCCTGTGACCCCGAGACTGTTTTCTCATGACACATTTTTGCTTTAAATTACGTCCTTGCAAAATATTCGGCCCCTTGAACTTTTCAAAATTTGCCACATTTCAGGCTTTAAACAAAAATATAAAATTTAATTTTTTTTTTAAAAATCAACAAGGGGACCAATTGTGAAGTGGAACAATTTATTTTAATATTTTAAATTTTTTAAAAAAATTTAAAAAAAAAAAGAAAAGGGGCATGCAAATTATTCGGCCCCTTTTCTTTTAGTGCAGAAACCCTTCAGAAGACAGTGAGGATCTCGAATGATCCAATGTTGTTTTCCCAAAAGACTTTCACTCAAACAAGGGAAGATGTCAGAGATGCAGCCAAGATGCCCATGATCACCAGATGAACGCAAGATCTACGCTGAGGTGGGAAAGTCGTCCATGGGGCAACAATCAGTCGTACACTGCCAAATCTGGCCCTTTTGGAAAGTGGCAAAAGAAAAACCATTTCTCAAAGATAACATAAAAAGTCCCCTTTTAAAATTTGCCAAAGCCACCTGGGAACACCAAACATGGGAAAAGGGCTCTGCTCAGATGAAAAAAAAATCCAACTTTTTGGCCACAATGCAAAACAAATTT
>JAODAL010035005.1:0-43490 GCA_025379985.1 Phyllomedusa bahiana | reverse complement strand
TTTTTTTAAATACACATAGAGAGATATGTAAAACTGGAGCAAAAGAAAAAAGGAGTAGTCACCAATGGCAATCAATCAAATTCCACCACTCATCCCTGTGGCAGATGACATGAACAGACTGATTGGTGGCAACTAATCCACTTTAACTAGTTTCTGGACTCATTTTTAAGTAAAGGTGCACACAAACCGCCGTCTCCTGTTCCATTGAATGTATTAACCTCACTTATTATTTGTATAATTTAGAAAAATTCCACAGCACTCCAAAAGTTTCTTGCAGGAAACATAGGTGAATAAACACTTCTTTCATTTTTTTTATCGAAACTTTTGGAGTGCTGTGGAATTTTTCTAAATTATACAAGTAGTCTTGGTCTGGTCTGTTCCGATGGCACCAATTCACATATTTTTCTTCGAGTGCTGCATTTTTTTCTTAAAAAATTATTATTTGTATAGGCATTTCCAATCATGTACATGCTTTATTTCATTTATTTAATTTTAAGTAAGAAACATGACAATAAAATTCTCAGGTCTATCCAATCATAAGGAACTCAAAGATATGGATGTTTTGGCCTTTTCTAGGCCTTTATCAATAGGTCATGTTTAAAGGGGTTTTCTGACCACACTGATAAGCAAACATGTGTACCAATATAAATAAAAGAAAATTTAAAAATATTTGCGTTCTGACTTTGCATCCTTTTAGTTAAACCCCCTAAAGGCCCCACCCAGTTTTGGCCTTCCTGACACAGCCCTATTTTTTAAAATGCATGGTCATTTTTATTGAAATAACTTTTTGAATTTTACCTTCCAGTATTCAGAGATTTTTTTTCTCGTGACCTTTGTGTTTTTAATTGGAAGAAAATTTTTCCATAAAAATCTTTTTTTTTTTTGAAAAAAATCAAAATTTCATGAAAAATTGGAAAAATCTGTGATTTTGAAAGTTAAAAAAATTTCTGCTGCAAGACAGAAAATTATTCCCACAAAATATTTTTTATAACTACATCTCCCAAATTTTTCCACTACAGGTTGGAAAATCTTTTTTTTAAAGTCCTTTTTTTTAAAAGACATTAGAGGGCTTAGAAATTTAGTAGTAACTTCCACATTTTCAAAAAAATTTTGAAATATAATTTTTTTTTGGACCATTCCAGTTCTGAATGGCTTTGAGGGGCCTGTTTTAAATTTCCCCCCATAAATGACCCTTCTAAGAAACTAGACCCCTTAAAGTATTTCAAAGTGTTTAGGAAGTTTTTAAAACCCTTTAGGTATTTCACAAAAATTAAAGCAAAGTGGAGGTAAAATTTTCAAAATTTCACTATTTTTTGCAGATTTTCAATTTTTACCATTATTCACGGGAATACGTAAATTGACTAAAAATGCAATTAATATCAATTCCCCAGGTCTCCCTTTTTTTATCCCTATGTGGCCCTATCTTTATTTGCTCAACCAAACCCCCAGAATGGGAGGAGAACAGGACTGGGGTCTCATTTTCAATGAAATTTTATTTAGCGCCATTTCAGGTTTGTGGAGGCCCTAAGGTGAAAAAATTTAAATAAACACCCTAAAAAGACCCCATTTGGAAAAAAAAACACCCTTTAAGGTATTTACAGGTGTGTATGAGTATATCCCCCCACAGGTGATTCAAAAAATTTTTTTTTTAGCATTAGGCTGTGAAAATTAAAAAATTTTTTTTTCCCAAATAATCTGCAATTTTAGTTTAAAAATGTTTCATATTTACAAAAATCCGGGAAAAAAAAACCCAAAAACTTTTTTAAGCAATTCTTCAAGTTGGGCAAACCCCTACATGGGGTTTAAAAACTCGTTTGGGCGCATGGCAGGGCTAAAGGGAGGGGGTTTTGGTTTTTGGGGAACCGATTTTTGGGGCCATGTCGCATTTCAAAGCCCCAAAGTACAGAAAGGTGAAACCTTCCAGAATTTCCCCCTTTTTAGATTCAACACCCCCCAGGGATCTCATCTAGGGGTGTATTGTGCTTTTGGGGGCACACAGGGTTCCATCTTTTTTTTTAGCATTGGGCCATGAAAATGGGGGGGGGGGGGGGGGAAACAGTTCCACCTTTTTTTTTGGGCTTCAATTTAAAAGGTTCGCCGTGCAGTAAATGATGTAAACTTTCTAGGGGCGTACAATTTCAATGGTATAAAATTTTTAAGTTTTTTATTTTTATTACTTTTTTAAAAATAGAAATAGGGCTATAAAAAAATTGCTTTTTATGTTTTCTATTCTGACGTCATAATTTTTTTTATTTTCTGTGGCGACGTGTGGGGGTTTTTTTTTGCGGGGTGAATTGATGCTTTTTTTGGGGACCATTATGGGGTGCATACAACACTTTTTTTACTTTTTTTAAGGTTTTTTTTAGGGTTTGAAAAAAAAAGCAACCTGGTGTGTTTTTTTTTTTTTATTTTTTTTGCGGGGCACTCTGCGTTAGATATGACTCTAACTTTACTCACAGGTCAATAGATTTCAGCATCCCAATTTGTATTTTTTTTTTATTTTTTACTGCTTTTATACGATAAAAACACTTTTTTTCAAACAGGAAAACACATTTTTGCACGCCATAGTTGAAGCCATAACTTTTTTATTTTTCTGGTAGGAAAATGTGTACAGGCTGTTTTTTGGGGATATTGATGTTTTTTTTGGTATCAATTTTTTGGGGGGGACAAGACTTTTTTATCATTTTAAATCGTTTTTTGGAAGCAGGGGGAAGAAAATACGCAATCCCATAGTGTTTTTTTTTTTTTATTTTTAAAAAGCGCTCATGGCAGTATCCTAATAAGTTAGCTTTTTCTCTGTGGGTCGATACAATTATGGCATACCCAATTTGTATAGTTTTTTTATGTGAAGCACTTTTTAAAAAAAAAAAATGTTTTTGTGGTAAAAGAAAATTTTTTGCATCGCTATCTTCTAGAGCCCTACCCTTTTTTATTTTTCCGTTACAAGATGTTTAAGGGCTTTTTTTTTTTCGGTTGAAATGCATTTTAATTTGGGACAATGTTGGGGTTTTTTAAAGGGGTTTTTGATACTTTTATTCCATATGATGTGCTGCGGGATGAACAAAAATCTTTATTGTGATTTTTTTTTTTGTTATTTTTTTTTTCGGCTTACCCTACGGGGAAAAAACATGAAATTTATAAGGCGGTGTTACCAAGCGGGATACCAAATATGGGACTTTTTTTTTTTTGTCTTTTTTGGGGCATGCGTTTGTAAAGGGGAAAAGGGGTGTACGGGGGTTTTTTTTTTTTTTTCGTGTTTGTGTTTTTCTTGTCTTTCATTTTTTTACTTTTTTAATTTTTTTTTTCTTTTCCCCATAGGGGGTTTGAATGAAATCTTTAGATCTCTCAACAATAGGAATCATGCACACTTTTTGCTGTGCACTGGTTTTTAGAAACTGTCAGTCACATGCCGGGCCATCCCAAGGGCACGGCCCGGGGATCGTGCTCACAGACAACCCAAAAGGGATTCTAGCCCCCGGGTGTCTGTAGAAGGCAGGAGGGCACGGGGTCAGCGTCCGTGAACTCTGTCACCACAAGACGCAGGGGGAGCGATCTCCTCCGCTCTCCTTTGTTATTGCGACCCATGGGGCGAAATTAAGGGGGTTTAACCCCCCCCCCCCCCCCCAGTGAGCGGTCGGGCCCTGTGCGGGTGTCGCTGTAATACAAGCTGAACCCCCCCCGATCTCGCGAACTCTGTTAAGTTGCGCGTCCTCAACATATACATACCCCCAGGGGCGTGAACCCCAAACGACCTGGACGTATCACCGCCCCAAGGGCGTGAAGGGGTTAAATCAGACTTATTCCCCGATTTTTACACTAGTTTCCATAGGTTACATGGATGGGCTCTTGACATCATTTCCTGCTTTTCAGCTGCCTAGATGCTTGGTTATGTTTCTTACAGACAAACTCTAATCCTTTAGTGCTCTGGAGCCTTGCACCCTGCTAGAGCTGATTTGCCAATCACCGCTCTAGAATCACCACAACATCATATATCTGCAAATGTTAAGACACAGCAAAAGTGAATTTATGAAGTATTTTAAAATGTGTTTCTGCTTCTTTTTGGATACACAAAAATTTGAGGTTCTTAGCGCACATTTTTTATCAAAACTGCGAGTGCCTATCCATCATGACAAGGTGACCTCAGTTCAGATGGGGACCTACCACCATACATGCCAACTCTCCCTCTTTTGGCGGGGGGGGGTCCCGCTAATGGAGGCCCCCCCCACCCTCCTGGCAGAGTTGGCATTCCTCCCGCCGCCAGCAGGCAGCGGGGGTTCTTTAACTGAACGCGGCGACAGAGTAGTGCTGGTGCGCCTATCTGGCGCCGCCGGGCCTCTCCTACAGGCGGGTGAAGCGGCCGCCCGGCCGCTCAGCCGCACGGCGCGTCTTACTGTGCAGGGAGGAGGCAGGAGGGATCGTTCCCTCCTCCCTCCTCCCCCTGTATGTACAGCGCCGGCCGGCGAGTCTCACTGTGCAGGGAGGAGGCAGGAGGGATCGCTCCCTCCTCCCGTCTCCCCCTGTATGTACGGCGCCGGTGCGCGCTGTACATACAGATCAGCGTCGCAGGGGGTGTGACACGCGGCTGCACTCACTCCCCCTGCGAAGCTGAGAGTACTCAGTCGGCAGCCTCGGACGTGCTGCAGGGAGCTTGGTGAGGTAAGTGGAATTTATTATTTTATTTTTATTAGCTATAAGGGGGCACTACCTGGCTAACAAAGGGGGCACTACCTGGCAACAAAGGGGGCACTACCTGGCTAACAAATGGGGCACTACCTGGCTAACAAAGGGGGCAACTACCTAGCAACAAATGGGGCACTACCTGGCTAACAAATGGGGGCACTACCTGGCAACAAAAGGGGCCCTACCTGGCAACAAAGGGGGCACTACCTGGCAAACAAATGGGGGCATCACCTGGCAACAAAGGGGCTCTACATGGCTAAAAAAGGGGGGCACTACCTGGCAACAAAGGGGGCACTACCTGGCTAACAAATGGGGGCATCACCTGGCAACAAAGGGGGCACTACATGGCAACAAAGGGGGCACTACCTGGCAACAAAGGGGGCACTACCTGACTACAAAGGGGGCAACTACCTGGCTAACAAAGGGGGCAACTACCTGGCTCACAAAGGGGGAACTACCTGGCAACAAAGAGGGCACTACCTGGGTAACAAATGGGGGCATCTACCTGGGTAACAAATGGGGCCAACTACCTGGCTCACAAATGGTTGCATCTACCTGGCTAACAAAGGGGGGCATCTACCTGGCTAACAAAGGGGGCATCTACCTGGCTACAGAGGGGGCATCTACCTGGCTACAAGGGGGCATCTACTTGGCTACAAGGGGGCATCTACCTGCCTGTAAGGGGCACTACCTGGTTATGGGGGGCTACTACCTGGCTATAAGGGCATCTACCTGGCTTTCTTCCAAAGCCGTTATGCAGTTAGGCGGAGTGGGTGTGGCTTTTTGAAGGGGCGTGGCACACCAACAAGAGGGGTGTGTCCATGCAAATTTTTTCCCGCAACGCGCTACGCGCGCCGCCCTCTTCAATCTCCTGCTTTTCCACTTTCAAAAGTTGGCAGCTATGCCTACCACTAATATCTCAACTTGCTTGGTGCCTTCTCAGTCCTCCAGTTTCTGAGAATAAAGGTCCCAGCTACACTCTGTTCTGATTAAAAACAGTCTAAGTGGATGGTCAGAGTGCACAACCAAAATGAAGACTGCCACTTCCCCATGCAAATGATCCAAAAATAAAAATTCATCAGCACATCCAAAACTATTTTAAAGAAAATAATTTAGGTGCACGGTGGCATGGCAGCAAACAATGCAAGCACAGCAACATATATCAGTAGCACTCTACAAACATTAAGGCTACGGCCACACCGCAGTGGCAAAATACTGGTCGGATTCTGATAAGGAATCTGACTGGTATTTTATTGTCTTTTAAATGGTTCTGGGGGACAGTTCTGTCTACGGATCCACCCATCTCCCCAATCATTGAATAGCACAGCTTCTGCCTAAAAACCGTGCATGTGCATGTTCTGAGTTTTTCGGAATGCCGTCAGTTTAGAAGTCCATCTGGCTGAAAATCCGTTCAGTGTAGACTCCTGGATGGATTTTCTATTACAGTCTATGCGGATAGTTGCGTGTTGATTTTCCAAATCCACAGACCATCTGAAAATCTGATAAAAAACCCCGCTGAAATTAATTATATATTACACTGTAATCTCTGAAGTTAATTATAATACACACTGTACTTCCAGAAATTAATTGTATTAAACACTCTAACACAGAAATATATTAAATTAAACCACCCAAAATTAACTGATGTACACACTGAATCCCTAAAAATTATATTGCATGCTATACTCAAGAAATAATTAGATTACACTACGTACCCCCCATTATTATTATATTTCACACCATATCCCCAAAATTGTTTTCTACATGTGTTTTTGATTAAAGGGGTTCTACCACGAAATAAAATTGTTGTGGGAAGCTTGCAAATTTAATAATAAACATATTCACCATTCATCATTATTAAAAATTCTGTACCATTTTTGTTTTAGCTGCTACCTTAGTGATCTATAGTGTACAGCTCATCTCATGGGATACGACCAGTGACAAGAGCTCTTCACTCCTGGCCGAACATGCTCATACATCACCTCTGATCTCAGGCAGCTTCTGTGAGTCTCTTCTCTGCTTAGTAATCACATACACTCACTGCTGAACGAGTGTTCAACACCAGGTGCTGTCATTCTACTCCTGTCCTCTGTAATCCTTAGTAATTTAGTCAAACAAATTAATAAAAAGAAAAAAAGAAACCTTAATCAGGTATGTGCATTGAGACAACAAAACAAAACATCTGTTTGTCTCCTCGAGGGATTTGAACCTAGGACCCCTTTGTTCACAGGCAGAAGCTCTAACCAATCAGCTACTTTGTAACTATTCACAGCTCTTTACATAAACAGATTTTTGAATAGATTGAGCACTGTCACAACAAACAAATCACAAAACCCCCTTTTGGGCACACTGAGAGCGGAAACTGGATAAACTAGGTATGAAATGACTACATAGCAAAACCCCTTTATGTTGAATAATGCATGCAGTACCACATACAATAAAGCAATGTGTGAACCCAGCCTTTTGAAGAGAAGTATTGACATAACTACAAGGCTAAGTTCTATGGATTTTTCTCTCTGATTATGCTTGCTATATGGACTGTTTACCTATTCCACAGCTGCTGATTATCATGAAACTTGTGACCTCCACATTTTTGTTGCCTTTTTCAAGTTCATCAAAAATGCAAGCAATTAAAAAATACATGTTTTTTAAAAAACATATTTTTAATTAACCTAGATTTTACCTGTGCTCCAAATTACAGTTAATTACAGAACCCTCAAATAAAAAAACCTGCGCTTCAATTTAGAGTCAGGGTGCTTTCACACGGTGCACTTAAGATGCGTTTTTGGTGCGTTTTTTTTTTACTTGCAGTACAGCACTCCATTTCATCTGCCTTTATAACCAGCAAGCTTCTTTCAGTTATCTAACACACCCTTAATCACAAAACCACTTGCATTAAAAACAAAAGATGCAGTAATGCAACATGTAAACCAAGCCATACAGTGGGTTGCATTTTTTAATTAACCTAGATTTTACCTGTGCTCCAAATTAAAGTTAATTGCAGATCCCGCAAATCAAAAAACCTGCGCTTCAATTTAGAGTCAGGGTGCTTTCACACGGTGCAGATGCGGTTTCGGTGCGTTTTTTCTACTTGCAGTACTGCACTGCATTTAATCTGACTTTATAAGCAGCAAGCTTTTTTCAGTTATCTAAACAATTTAGGTAACTGAAAGAAGTTTGCTGGTATTAAAGGCAGTTGACTTGTGGTGCAGTACTGCAAGTAAAAAACACACCAAAACCACACCGTGTGAAAGCACCTTTAGGGCATGTTCACACGGCTGATTCTGGGACAGATTTCAGCCATATTGCGCACCGTATTGCCCACCAATACGGCTGAAATCCGTCCCAGTCATTACGGTAATCCACAGTTCTCATAGAGAACTATGGATTCTGTCTCCCCTCCCCGTTCGGCGAATACGTTAAGCGGAGAGAAAGTGACATGCACTTATCCCCGCGGGATACGCACCGTGGATAATAGATGTCTATGGGGCCGGCGAGCTGCCGGCCCCCCCGCCCAATTTAGATAACTGAAAGATTCTTGCTGGTAATAAAGGCAGTTGATTTGCAGTTCAGTACTGCAAGTGAAAAAAACACACCAAAACCACACCATGTGAACGCACCCTTAAACACGAAACCACTTCCATTCAAAAAACGCATGCAGTAATGCAACATGTAAACCAAGCCATAGAGTGTTTTGCATTTTTGTTGTGTTTTTCAACTGCATGAAAAACACAGGCAAGTTAAAAAAAAACCAAAAAAAAATTAGTCTTAGGGCATTTTTTTGTTGCATTTATGTTTGTTAAATGCAGTTGAGACACAAGCATTAATGCATGGCATGATGCAGGGTGTGAACCCAGCCTTCAGCAAACGTGAAATGCTACAGACAATTTTTGCTCACACTCAGGATGCTTTGTAATAGTTTTGATACATTTTCCCCGCAGTATCAGTGTCAGTGTATGGGAGATTGTTTGTAGGATGAAGGGGAAAATAGGTATTGGTTTTATTGATTGATGAACTGTTACACAAAATGTTCAGTAACCATCTGAAATAATTGGTTATTTTATGTACCAGAGGCTCTTCAGGTAATGTCTACCTTACATGTAGGGCTGTGTTTGAAGCTGGTGCTGCTATAGGCCTGCAGTCAGAGTCTGCCCTAGTTGCTGCATTTATCCTTAATTGCTTTGCTTGAGGTACATTCCATTTTCAAGATATTAAAAAACAAAACAAAAAACACACTGTTTGTTTATATAGTGTAGAAAATTTGGGGGCAAAACAGTGGGAATTTAGCTATGTGTTAATATACTCTTATGCATGCTGGGTTCAATTTATTCTATATGTATTATTCAAGGGAATGTGTCATCAAAAAATGTGTCATTGCTTAAGTCCCATTTTTATGTCAAACATATTTTTAGGAATTTTTGGTTGTTTTTTTTCTTAATTTTTCATATCACTTTCAATATTTTTTAATATTTCTTAAGCCTTGCAGTTTTCACTTTGGCAACTAGTCCTTGTTTGCACTGCTTTAACAGCAGTCAGAGAGATGCTTTACAGTAGCTTCATGCACACAGGAGACTTAAGACTGACTCAGTCCCATTGACTTCTATAGGAAAGTTTTCTAGTCATGGTCTGTGACCTGGGAAGACGTCACTCTGCAGGGAGGTGAAAGGGTGAACTGTGACTATCTCCTCTTGTGATTGGTGGATCCTGTGTTATCTATTCACATTAGCGTCTCCCTTCAGTTTGACCCTCTTTGTGCTGATAAGGAGCAGACAACTGAGAATCTTTCTGTACAGAACATTGAGTGTCAGACTATTATTAGGCTTAGTGGCCAAAGTGAAAACTGCAGGATTTAAGAATTATTAAAAAATATTGAAAGTGATATGGAAAATTTTTTAAAAAATAACCAAAAGTTCCTAAAAAATGTGTTTAACATAAAGTTAAACACGAAGTCATTTTTGATGACACATTCCCTTTAAGGTTAACTGTACTTTACACATTTATCTGTAAGCAACTTACATAATGTTTTCTAAATTGTATACTACAAAATAAATAGTGGTGTGCAACCTGGGATCCTTTAAATTGTAAAACCACAGCTCCCAGGATCCTTTGCTATGGAGTCACAGGTTGCACACAATTGCTTTATAGCGGAGTAGATAGACAAATGCCTGAAATAGTTGCTTACTTGCTTGTGGTGTGCTCAGCTCTAGGTAACAATTTATAATAAAGTGGGGAATTTGTGCCTAGTCTCTGGCTCTACCTCTAGCTGCTGGTCCACAGTTTGTGTGTATAAAGAAGAAATAGTGGATCCGGTGGATGCTGCTGTTTCAGTAAAAGCAGGTGATTTTAGCCCAGCAAATAAAGTAGAAAATAAACAATTTTATCAGTAATTTCTGACCTGCTATGGGAGGTAAACATATATTTGCTCCCTTAACATAAACAGATTCTAGGTTCTGTTTTAAAAGACTTTTTAACAGGGGTGTCTTGTTGCCATAAAAAAGAAATATTAAGCCGTTGGTGCCCAATAATAAAAAGCCTATACTAAGCTTCCAGCACTGGCTCTCCCAGTCTTCTATTTACTTTCTTCTTCACATCCAAAGGGTGATGTAAGGGAGCGGCACATGATCAAAGCCTTTAAGGAGAGCAAATATCAACTGACATAAAGATTTGGGAAGAGATGTATAAACAGGGTTTCGTCATTCTTTTTGCGTATCTTGCACCAAAAAACTGTCGTAACTTTGTTCTATAAATGTAAACAGTCATATGTCAAAACCTGTGTAAGGCACGGCACTTTTGAACATGCCAAATATATGGGCCAAAGATATGCTGTACACCAAAGATATGCTATGCGCCAAAGATATGCTACGTGCCAAAGATATGCTATGCGCCAAAGATATGCTATGCACCAAAGATATGATATGCGCCAAAGATATGATATACGCCAAAGATATGCTATGCACCAAAGATATGCTATGCACCAAATATATGCTATGTGCCAAAGATATGCTTTGCACCAAAGAAAATTCCCAATTGCGCCAAAGATATGATATGCGATAAAGATATGCTATGCACCAAAGATATGATATGCGCCAAAGATATGCTATGCACCAAATATATGCTATGCTATGTTTTGCCAGATTTATAAACCAACATACGACAGGTTCATACATACTTTCACATTGTACGCTCCTCTATATCAATTTAGAACTGGTGAGTCATCGCCAAGTTTCATACACGTCACTCTTGGTGTTGCTTGGAAGAAGTGGGCTGAGGTAGGATAACTGTGGAAGATGATAGTGGATGTGTGGGCTGTTGCCAAAGCAGTGTAGGACAAGAGCATTGTCAGCCTATAAAGAAGTCAACTTAGAGGACTATGCTGGAGCTGTAAAATACATCACCCCTGGAGGAAGCCAAGGCAATTTGGGTGGTACTAGACTCAACCTCAGGGGTAGCTAGCATGTTGAGTAGCTATTGTGTGGGAAAACAGCTTTGAAGAGATTGGTGAGATAGGTGAGCAGTGTATAGCAGACGGTTGCCTGCCCTGAGGTTTGTTAGGTGTCCTGAATTTTTGGAGTCTTTTCTTCTAGTGAACTGGATGGAGCATGATGCCAAAAGTAATCTGAGAGACAAAGAGTTACTTCTGATACATTTATAACTGTTCAAGTTACAGTCTAAAATGTTAAAGTGTTAGTGCCAACAACAGTGTACTACAATCATCAAGCTTCTGCGCCTTATACGAGATTTAGAACCATTAAGCATTCTGTGTGACTGATTCGTGAAAAAAGAAAAAATTAAAATCATCTGTTTTATCTAATTTAACTTTCTTAAGTTTAAAGAAATGCAAATATTTTGTATAGAAATTAAATAAATGTGAATATATCATATAGAAAATTACAAACATGCCTTCTAATAAAAAAAAAATCCATGTAGAGGTTACAAAGAGAAAAAGCAGAGCAAACAAATATATGAGTGCAAGAAAAAGAGAAGGCAATTGAAAGGCAGAAAGTACTTGATAATTATAAAAATAATGAGTGTAAACTATCTGGGGAGTATTTTTGTCACTAAGTGAAGGACCACTTTAAATTGATAGTTATAAATTGAGGGATCATGGAAATACATTGAGAGCTCTTTTTAAGGTAGGTTGCTTTAGAAAGGAAAGCCAAGGTTGCAATATTGATTCAGAAAGATCCCTTGAGTCACTTTGGGCTGCTAGAATTTGCTCATATATCATTATAAGATTAATTCTACGCTGAATATCTGAACATGAAGGAGTAGGTGATTTGCAGCTAGCAGCAATATAAATTCTGCCAGCTATGGTACAAAATTCTATCAGTTTATGCATCTTATTATTAGTGCCAGAAAATGTATCTCCCAACAAAAAACCACCCCACTAGGTTGTAGGGGAAAATACTTATTGAACATATTTCAGATAACCATAAAGATCTTTAACAAAAAGGAAGCACAACAAATATGCTCTATATCATCTGGAGTGCTCCATCCTTTTAACCACCTGCCAGAAATATCTGGAGAGATAGGTGGGTACATAATAGGTTCTGTGAATTAGTTGTATGAACTAATTACCTCTACTTAGAGTAGTTTAACAATGTCCTAGCGTTCAAACAACATTTCACATGAGAAGTCAGTCTTCCAAAGATCTGCAGTTAGTATAGCGGTATATCTTCACAATTGAGAAGACTGAACATCTAATTCAGGAAGGAAAATTATGTTGCGAAACAAATTTATTAGAGGTAATTGCAAGGTTTGAAATTCATTCTGGAAACATACAGATCCCCAAAGAATTCTAGAATGCACGATTAAAGAAGATTTTTTTGTAATTTGCAGAGGGAGCATTGCCACGGTCCATAAGAGACCACTGAAAGTGTAAGAAGCAACTAAAATTGACTCCAATAAATTCTAGAGTGGATTTATGGATGTATCATTTATTGAAGTAAGTTGTGGAATATGGTTATGCTTTATTATATTTTGGAAGAACTATCAGGCCTACCTGAGGTCTTATATTATTCAGGATGAACTGAGATACCTATACATAGATTGATTTAAAAATCCTTGCAAGGATGGAAATTAGTAAAGACCTAAAGAAAGTAAATGTGAGAGAGTGATCACATAGATTTTTCTCACAAAAGAAAGTGAAATTGATGACATTGTAATAGCCAGGATAGTGGATCTGCTGGACCAACGCAAGCGGTGGTAACGGCCACAGCAGGGAGCGGAATCTAAATAGGTCCCAGTATTCACCAGAGCCTGCCGCAAGGCAGATTGGGCTTACTGTGGCGGGAGTCCTACCAGGTCGCTACCCCTGATGCGACTAGCTTGCGGTGGCGTCCGAGGTGCAGCGAGGTACCAAATCGTAATACAAAAACCGTAGTCGTGGACAGGCAGACAGGTCAGGGCAGGCAGCGAAGGCTCATAGTCGAGAAACGTAGCTAGTAGTAAGGCAAGAACGCACTTCAGAGGCGCTTTCTCTAAAGCTCGAGGCAATATAGATCCAGTGGAGAAGTGAGTGGAGCGTGCCAATATAGAGGGTCAGCGCCCGGCAATTATCCAATTACTGGCACACTGGCCCTTTAAATTTACAAGAGCGAGCGCAGGACAGGAGCATGGTCGGGTAAGTTAGTTCTCGTACCGTGAGTGCGCCCACAGCCTGACCCGTGGCCACAGCGCAACCCGTCCCAGGCAGAGACCCAGAAAAGGGGACACGGGTGCGCCTGCGGCCAGCAGGCCGGACTGTGGGGCCACTCGTGACAGACATATTGTGAGGCTTCTAAAATCAAATCACATTTTAGGCATAGGAAGTGCATAGTTCAATTTAAATAAATAGCAGCAAGTTAAAACATACCTCCTATAGCACAACTTTCCATAAATCGATAGAACAAGCAAAAATATGAAACATTGCTATATATCGTAATAAAAAAAAAAAAGTTTTCCTCTTATTCGTTTTCCTCTTTTAGTCCCCCATCTTGCTTTCTTATCTGGGGACATATTGATAAAACACTAAGAGAATCCATATAAAGGATTTCCTCCATGCTACTGCTTGTGTGTGCGTGTGTCTCTTATTTTCCCTTTATTCTCCCCCCCCCTCTCCATAGACTACATGGGTAGCTGTAATCTGATCTCTCAGTGAAGCAGGAACCTCTTTTCATCTCCAAGAAAGATTCTTACAACTTAGTTTTGAGTTAGTGAACAGATAAGAAAATAGAATGGGGAGAGAAAGAAAGTATCTAATTTCACGTTTGGTTTATGGAAGGTCATTTATAATTGGTAATATGCTTTAAATTATAGGGGGGTTTAAGTTAAATTAAAACTGTGACCAATCTTAGGACCGGTGATCATGTAACTAAATAAGACATACTTGCCAGTTTAATTCCCTTCTGTGGTCTTCCCTGCCAGGCTTTGTTTAGTGAGCTGCAGTAGTAAAGTCCCTGTATACATATACCACTAATGCAGACACTGGTAGGAAAGGTCTTGTGATATTTACTGGCAGCAATTAAAATCTTGAATATAGCTTATTTTATCACAATTCTTAACAGTGACTAAATAACATGGAAAACACCTTAATTCCTAAGTATGTGAAATATTGCTCTTAATTCTAAAATTTTAAGTGCAATACCATTTTAATTTACAACTACATACAGTGGTCTGCAAAAGTATTCATACCCCTTGAACTTCTCATTTTTAACTGTTACAGCTGCAAACTTAAATGTGTTTTATTAATATTTAATGTGATAGCAACACAATATAGCAAGTATTTGTGAAGTGTAAGGAAAATTATATGTGTTTTTCCAGAAAAAAAACTAAAAATTGTGGAATGCATATGTATTCATCCCCATGTACTCTGATACCTCTAAATAAAATCCAGTGCAACAATATTGCCTTTAGAAGTCCCCTAGTAAATAGAGTAGATCTATATGTTATTCATTCTCAGTATAAATACAGCTGTTTTGTGAAGGCCTCACAAAAACAAACGGCGTCATGAAAACCAAAGTCCGTTTTAGGTGAGCCACGCAGACACAGTAATATGAGAGAAATTGGACGGACGTCCATCACAGTCAGGGCAGATATCTCCATTGATACAGTACGCGGGCGCGGGTGGCATGGTAAGATAGGGCGCAAACCCGCTATGGAGATGGTGAACTTCTCTGAAGAATGTTATTTATAATCACATAGTGGCAGCAGCACGTCGTATCAGTATGCATGCAGGAGAGTGAAGGGGGGGAGTGGGTTTTGTTGATTCTCTGGTGGCTAATTGGTGAGCACCTGAATAGGGTGTGTACCTAACATGATATAAAAGGAAATGAGCTTAGACCACATGGGACCGGACCTCTAACCCCTGATGAAGCCAGTTTAGCTGGTGAAACATGTTGGGGAGGTCAGGCATGACATTTTAAATTGTGATTTCTCACCTCTGTCTACTGTGTCACCCGCTGCAGAGGTATCACAAGGAAGCCTTATATGTTTTAGGTCCATTAGATTAGGGATGACTGCCCCAGTAGGATGCTTGGGATCCCTTACTGGAGTCAGTAAATCACTGTATATATGAGGTTTCCCTGCTAATAGGTGGTGCTCCACCAGACTTGATAATAGAAAAGGAGTTATTCCTTCAGAAGTAGAAGGGGATAAATTGAGAGGTTAGAAATCAGGTTTTTAAATAGTGTGTATAGAGATTAAGTGTTATACATAATAAAAGTTACGTTTTAGTGTTTTATAGATTGAGAACTGATAGAGTTTAAGTTTGCCTATGGCAAAATAAAAAATCACAGAACAATTTCCTCAGAAACAAATAGTATCTGTATGGATTTGGAACAACAAGCCAGTCACTGAAAAAATCCTAAACAAATCCAAACTCTAAAATATAACTTTTAATATATACCCATAAAAAATACGATTACGTATCTCAAGTCTACCTTAATCAATATATTCTATAGCTCGGCATCTTCAGATCGCTGCTGCGCATGCGCCGGCACAGAGCGGCACCATGACAACCAGCACCGCTCAGCCGCGCATGCGCCGATGGCTCGGCGTCACATTGCTACTGCGCATGCGCCGACAAAAGCCGGCATCATCACCGGCCAAGAATATCTGCGCACGCGCCAACCAAGGCGCGTTCCACTCAGACTCTCCCACCACATCCATCTCACTTCTCAGCGATGTTATATAGGGCAAGATGTCCAGTTCTATTTCTCCATTCATCCAGAGATTGGCGCGGCTCAATACCATAAGTTAAACCTTTACCATCAGCGACACGCAGCAAATAGCTTTCACATTTAAATCACATCCCAATAATTAGATATAAGGTATACATACCACTGGCGGCAAACAGTATACAACTTATATATTTATATCACATCTTGGTGGTTAGATAAAAAACCATTTCAGTATACCACCCACATATTTCTCATTGGGCCAAATATACCCACAAGAAGATCTAAATGAGGGATACCTAATAGAACATAGAAAAACATAATTTGTAAAAATGAATCAATACAGATGCATGCAAGAGTATAACGTTTCGGGATCAAAAATATATAGAATCCCTGAGATAATAAATAATATCCTAATGGCTATTCTGCCCAGATACACCCATCCATTTATATCATTATGAGCCTACAGGATACCAAAGAAACATTGAATATATATACACCAGGAGATTTCAAATAAAACAGCCAAAATATAGAAGTTCGTTAAGACCCTCTGGCTGTATCGTTTTCATTCTAAAGGTCCACTCTGTTTCCTTACAAAGTAATTTTTTATCAAGATTTCCCTTTCTTAATGTTGAGTTTATCTTCTCCATACACAAAAACATCATGCCCGAGGAATCTCCCTCATGCTCCATCCAGATATGCCTGGCAAGAGGGGTGTCACGTCTATGTCGCACTATGGCAAAATAGTAAATATAATGAAAACCAAAGAACACACAGTTCTTGACAGTTCAAGGATGAAGTAGTGGCGAGGAGTATTGCAGGGTTAGTTTTTAAAAATATCTCACAGAGCACTGTTCAATCCATCATCCATAAATGGAAGGGATATGGCACAGCTGCAAACCTACGAAGACATAGCTGTGTCTACCTAAACTGACAGCCCAGAGAAGGAAAACACTAATTAGAGAAGCAGCCAAGAGACCCAGGGTCACTGTGGAAGAGCTGCGGAGATCCACAGCTCAGGTGGAAGAATCTGTGCACAGGACAACTATTAGTGGTGTACTCCCCAAATCCGTCCTTTGTCAAGAAGCAAGCCCTTTTTGAAAGCAAGCCATAAGAAGTCCCATTTGCAGTTTTCAAAAACTTACAGTGCATATGAGACACAGCGAGCATGTTGAAGAAAGTGCTGTGGTCAGATGATACAAAAATTTTACTTTTTGGCCTAAATGCCAAACACTATGTGTGAAGGAAAGCCAACACTGCACATCACTCTGAACATACTATCCCCACCGTGAAGCACGGTTGTGGCATCATCAAGCTGGGGAGATGCTTTGCTTCAGTAGGGACTGGGAATAGAGTTGATGGGACGATGAAGGGAGCTAAATACAGGGCAATCCTGGAGAAAAACCTGTTAGAGGCTGCAAAAGACTCGAGACTTAGATGTAGGTTCACATTCCAATAGGACAATGAACTTAAAAATACAATTAAATGGTTTAAATCAAAGCATATTCACGCACAATATAGATGTGGAAATCTGGTAGAGATAAACCCCAACAGATTGCAGCACATCACACTTTAAATTTTTTTAATTTGCAAACATTTGGAAAAGTATTCATCATTTTCTTTACATACACACACACACACACACAGGGAATTTTTCCACTCTCAAAATCTACACTATTCTAGAAGGATTATAGAAAAAGTATCTAGTGTGAGACATCACAGAGTAGTAGGGAGGGTAGGAGGAACCTTTTGCGCTTGCACATCAGAGATAATGAAAGAGTTTGCTGTATATCATTTATTTTATTAATTTACATAGCACCTACAGTTGAAAACAATTTTATATACACTATTTAAAAGACACATATGCATGTTTTTCTGACATGAAATCAGAATAAACCTTACCTGTTTTAAGTCAATTAGGATTACCAAAATTATTTATATTTGCCAAATGCCAGAATAATGAGCGAGAGAGAATTTTTTAAGGCAGTTTTATTACTTTCTGCAAAGTCAAAAGTTTACACACATTTCATTAGTATTTGGTGGCATTGCCCTTAAATTGTATGACTTGGGTCAAACATTTTGGATATCCTTCCACCAGCTTCTCACAATAGTTGGTAGGAATTTTGGTCCATTCCTCCTGACAGGACTGGTGTAACTGAACCAGTTTGACAGTATGCTTCGGGTCATTGTCCATTTGGAAGACCCATTTCCGCTCAAGCTTTATCTTCCTGGTTGATATCTCAAGATGTTGCTTCAGTATTGCCACACAATCTTCTTTCCTCATGATGCCATCTATTTTGTGAAGTGCATCAGTCCCTACTGCAGCAAAACAACCCCACAACCTAATCCTGCCACCCTCGTATTTCACTGTTGGGATGATGTTCCTAGGCTTCGAAACTTCTCCCTTTTTCCTTCAATGTAACGATGGTCATTATGGACAAGCATAGAGTTACATTAAAAAATGTACCTGTACCAACTTACACACAATTTAACTTAAGAACAAACTCACAAAACCTATCTTGTTTGTAACACGGGACTACCATTATTCTTTAGAAGCTTCTTAAGGGAAAGCGAACTTCTTAGAAACATAAAGCCATTTTATAGTTAAGTAGAACACTGACATTGGAACTGTCCCGATGGTTGAAAACACTGGAGGATCTCACATTTTCTCCCCCTGCAATCTTCATTCCCTCTTACTCTGTAGTCATGGTCTGGGGTAACTTTACCTCACCTCAAATACAGCTGTACCAAGCTACAACCATACCCAGGAGAGAAAAACAGAAAAGGACTTATGTTATAAACATATGAACCACTGGTGTTTATCAGTTGTGGAAATAGACAGAGGCAGATCCCTGTGGGTTAACATAGTAGATTGCTGCACTGATGATTAACAACTTCTTAGTTAAGATTGTGGTGATCACCTTAGAGCAGCTCTCTTGATTCTCAAGACCACTGTTTCTCTCCAATTGTAAGGCAGATGCCCCCGTATACAGCATTTTGTTTGTTTTTTGCTATCACTTTGTTTTGTGCAGCAAAAAAATCAAGTCATCTCAGCAACACCAAATAAGTTTATTTTTATTTTTTTCGTTTTAGTACTTTTGTGCAATAATTG
This sequence comes from Phyllomedusa bahiana, assembly GCA_025379985.1. NCBI lineage: Eukaryota > Metazoa > Chordata > Amphibia > Anura > Hylidae > Phyllomedusa > Phyllomedusa bahiana. Next base: position 24,542 of record JAODAL010035005.1, on the reverse strand, counting down.
TTATTTCAGTTTCTGCTGTGATTTAGGTTTGCTTAATCAAAATGTGTTTTATGGGCAAAAGTCTTTTTTGTGTTGCTGCATTTCGAGGGCCACAGAGTTTTTTTTACTTTCAACATAACCATATTAGGGTTTATTTTCTGCCGAGGCAGTTGTAGTATTTATAAGTGTCACGGGGGTCGCGGGCTCCGCTGCCCCCCGCGACTATCCCCCCTCTGCTGGCTCGGCCTCGGCGCCGCCTCTCTTACCCGGCCGCGCTCCGGTGAATGCTCACTGCCTGTCCCGGCCGTCGCGGCGGGGGCCCGCCGTTTAAAGGGCGCGCCGCGCCGGCTTCTCTAAATTTAAAGGGCCAGCGTCCCAATAATTGGTCATTATCGGGCGCGGGGTTCTTTTTTAGGGTATCGCCCCCAGTACTTCCGGGCCGTCTGTTGGTGTGCTTACCTATTTGTCTAGAGAGTATTGCTGTTCCGTCCTGTTTCCCCGTGTACAGTCCGCCTACTTACGTTTCCTGACCTTTGCTGTTTGCCGCCTGCCCCGACCATCTGCTGTCTCTGACCACGAACCTTTTGCTGCTGCCCTGACCATCTGCCTGTCCCCGACTACGCCTCCGGAATTACATTTCTTGTGCCACGCTGTACCCGGCTGCCCTTCGCAAGCAAGTCACGTCAGGGGTAAGACCTGTAGCCTCACGCCGCAGCAAGCCCAAATCCGCTTTGCAGCAGGCTCTGGTGAAAACCGGGGGCTACTTAGATTCGTTCCCTGGCGTGGCTTAGCTATCACCGCTTGCGTTGGCCCAGCGGATCCATTTCCCCACGTCACAGTACAAAATGGCCATGGATTCCGCCAGGGTACCTCTGCCTGATCTCCGGGACATCTCTACAGCTGTGGGCCCCAGCAGGGGTCAACGCATCGACCAGCTTGCGGCCATGTTGCAGAACCTGGCGACTCGTCTGCCTCCACCGGCTGGCCGCCTCGCACCTGCATCCGTGCTCCGGCATCCATTGCTCTACCTGCTCCGGCTTGGGGAAACCCTCTCTGCATCTCCCATCCCTCACGCTACGATGGAGATCCCAAGAAATGCCGTGGGTTCATCAGCCAGTGCTCCATCCACCTCGAAATGATGGGGCACCAATTCCCTACAGAGCGAGCCAAGGGGGCCCTTTTCTTATCAGCCTCTTGTCTGGAGAACCCTTGGTTTTGGGTTAGCATTATGGGATCGAGGGGATCCTCTGACAGCGGACCTCCAAACCTTCCTCCGGGGGTTCTGCACATTTCTTTGAGGAACCGGGCCCGTACATCTTCGGCTGCCGCAGCGCTGCTCCGGCTTCGTAGGGCGGACACCACAGTCGGTCAGTATTCGGTCCCAGTTTCGCTCCTCCGCTTCGGAGCTGGACTGGAACAACGAAGCGTTGGAGGCGGGAACATTTTTGGCAAGGCCTCTCGGGGAGAATCAAGGACGAGCTCGCCGCTCGGGATCTACCAGCTGCCTTGGATGATCTAATCCATTTGGCCACCTGTGGAATTCGTCGCGAAGGCAAAAGAGCTCCCCCTACAAGGGGAAAACCCGGTCCGTCCACGTCGTTTCCCCGCTTTGTCCCCCACGTTCCAGCGGTCACCTTTTCCCTCCTTCAATGGTCTCTGAAGAGGAACCTATGCAGGTCGAGAGGAAGCCCACCTGTCTCAGGAGGAACTTTTCCCAGCGTCGTCTGAAGCAGCTGTGCTTCTATTGTGGCGCTTGGCCATTTATTGGGGACTGTCCGGGTGCGCCCGGGAAACTTCCGCACCTAGGGCTGTAGGAGAGGAAAACCTAGGTGTCAGAACGGCCTCTCCCCGTTGACCATGCCCGTATATATTGGTGCTTCTCCCGGACAGCACTTCCAGGCCACCGCTTTATTGATTCAGGATCAGCAGGAAACTTCATAAGCCACGAACTTGTGACCAGGTTTCGTCTTTCCCGTGACTCCATTGCTTGAAAACCTATGTTCGGTTAGTGGGGAATGCCTTAAGGCGCTATCCCCTTCCCTACGGCCCCCTCCCTTTTTGCAAATTGTGGCTCTTCACAAGGAGTCGTTGCGACTTTTAGTCCTACCTCGATCCTCCTCGGAGATCCTTTTGGGGCCCTTTCCCTTTGGGTACAGGACCATACCCCGACTTTGGGATTGGAGCACAGGTGAAGTCATGCGTTGGGGTCCGCGTGTCTCTCTCGTTGCCCGTTCCAAGCCGCAATCCGCCCTCAAAATCGCCTCCCGGAAGCCTGCCAAGCCTCCTCCAGGTCTACCTTCGCCTTACTAGGACTTTGCCGATGTCTTTTCGGAGAGTCAGGCTGAAACGCATCCTCCACGCAGTATTTCAGAACTTTGTCAATGAAAACTTTCAGGACCTACTCTACGTCTGTGTAATCGTCTACTTGGATGATTATCCCCATCTTCTCCCCGATTCGAGAAATCATCGCCACCAGTCCGCCAGGTTCTCAGGAGACTCCCCACTCATCAGCTCTTTGCCAAACCCGAGAAGTGGGCTGGTTCGAACGTACCAGCTTACCCTTCCAGGGTACATTGTCTCTGATGGGGTCTCAGATGGATCCTTCCAAGCCCTCCGCGGTGTTGCAATGGCCACAACCGGTGGGCCTCCGGGCCATTCAACGTTTTTTGGGGTTTGCTAATTATTACAGACAATTTATTCCCCACTTCTCTACACTTGTGGCTCCCTTGGTGGCTCTAACTCGGAAGAACACCAATCCCCAAATCCTGGCCCCCAGAAGCTCAAGACGCCTTCAACCGGCTCAAAGCTGCATTTGCATCGGCTCCGATCCTGTCTCGCCCAGACCCTAACCGTCCAGTTATTCTGGAAGTAGATGCCTCTTCAGTCGGCGCGGGCTTTTCCTTCTGCAGAGATCTTCCCCTGGTAAACTTCGTACCTGTGGGTATTTCTCCCAAAACATTCTCTCCTGGGTGAGAAGAATATTTCCAAAAGGAGATCGAGAATTACTGGCATTTAAAACTGGCTTTGAAGAATGGCGTCACCTGCTGGAGGGGGCTCACCACCCTATTGATATCTTCACAGACCACAAGAAACCTCCCCGTAATCTGCATGGGTCAACGCCTGAACCCCCGGCAGGCCAGGTGGTCAAATATCTTTGGCTGTTTTGACTTCCGTTACATTTTCGGCCGGCCGAGGAAAACATCAGGGCGGAGCTCTCTCTCGTTCCTCGGATACGGTGGGTCTCGAGTCTCCCCCAGCACATTGTCCCCCCCTGAGCGACTCGTCACAGCCGCCCCCGTGGATCTCAATGCCTACCCCCGGGAAGACGTTTTGTGCCCCGCCTTGGCCTAGATCCTGAGTGGGGACACGCTTCTCGTTACGGTGGGCACCCAGGAGTCCATAGGTCGCTGCAACTGATCTCCCGCTATTACTGGTGGCTTATCCTTTTCTCAGGATGTCAGGGACTTTTTTTCTAGCCTGACCCCCCTGTGCCGGGAAAAAGGTCCCTCGGGCTCAAACCGCGGGCCTTCTTCGCCTTTTCCCCGTGCCGGAAAAAACCCCGGACCATGTAGCCATGGACTTCATTACTGACCTCCCGTCCCCTTTTTGGAAACACGGTCATCTGGGTCGTGACCGACCGTTTTTCCAAAATGGCTCACTTTTTCCCACTGCCTGGGTTACCATCTGCTCTTCAGCTGGCCCAATATTTTGTCAGTCACGTTTTTCGTTTTGCATGGTCTCCCCCCTTACACATTGTCTCTGCAGGGGGGTCCAGTTCATTGCAAAATTTTGGCGGGCCCATGTGTGGTCAATTGCAGGTTCGCTTTGATTTTCATCGCATACACACCTCAAACGAACGGGCAGGTTTTAGAGGGTTAACCAGGTACTGGGTACCTACCTGCGGCACTTTGTGTTCGCCCCCGGCAGGATAATTGGGGCTGATCTTCTTCCCTGGGCAGAGTTTTTCTTATAACTCTTTAGATTCGGGATCCCCGGGGCCTCCCCTTTTTTGTCGTGTTTGAGTTTAAACCCCGCCCGCCCTCCCCCTTGTTTTCCTGTGTCATGTTCCGGCCGTGGATGCCCAAGTAAGGACATCAAGGCTCTCTGGCAGCTCACTCGACAGGCCCTGTTACGGGCTTCTGTCGCACTAAAGTCCAGGCTGACAGATAACCCTAGGCCTTCGCCTTATTTGAGCCTGGCGATAAGGTTTGGCTATCCAGCAAATATATTCGCTTTAGGGGGCCTAGCTACAAGCTAGGTCCCAAATACGTGGGTCCCTTTGAGGTAAATGCAAGCTAAAAACCCCGGGGTTCTACAAGCTCCGCCCGCCTCCTACCCTGCGCATCCGAACTCCTTCCATGTCTCCCTCCTCAAGCCTGTGGTGCTGAATCGCTTCTCCGTTGGGCCTGTTCGCTTCTCCTGTGGCCAACTCTGATAACATCTTCGAGGTCAAGGAGGTGTTGGCTCAGAAGACAGTGAGGGGAAGCGTTTCTTTCTTATTGACTGGAAGGGGTTCGGGCCGGAGGAGCGGTCATCGGAACCGGAGGCCAACCTGTCTCCTGACCTCCTCTCTAGGTTTCTAAAAAAGAGGGGGAGACCTAAGGGGCGAGGGGGGGTACTGTCACGGGGGTCGCGGGCTCCGCTGCCCCCCGCGGCCATCCCCCCGCTCCGGTGCACGCGGCTCCTGCCTGTCCCGGCCGTCGTGCGCGTGGCCGCCGCTTAAGGCGCGCGCGCGCCGGCTTCTCTAAATTTAGAGGGCCAGTGTCCCAATAATTGGTCATTATCGGGCGCTGGTTCTATTTAGGGTATCCGTCCCCAGTACTTTCTGCCAGTCTGTTTGTGTGCTTACCTAGTGTCTAGAGAGTATTGCTGTTCCGTCCTGATTACCATGTACCAGTCCCCCCTGCTTACGTTTCCTGACCTTGCCCGTTTGCCGCCTGCCCCGACCGTTGCCTGTCTCTGACCACGAACCTTGCTGCCTGCCCTTGACCATCTCCCTGTCCCCGACTACGCCTCCGGATTACGTTTCTGTGCCACGCTGTACCCCGGCTGCCTTCGCAAGCAAGTCACGTCAGGGGTAACGACCTGGGTTTTGCCTCACGCCGCAGCAAGTCCATCCCGCTTTGCGGCGGGCTCTTTGGTGAAAACGGGGGCTACTTAGATTCCGTTCCCTGGCGTGGCTTAGCTATCACCGCTTGCGTTGGCCCAGCGGATCCACTCCCACGTCACAATAAGTATTACATTGTGGTATCTATCTTTAAATCATCAATTCTTTTATACATTTTTATATACCTAAAAGATGCTGTAGCATCTATTGATATCTGAAAGGTTACCGCTATGATCACATGATCAGAAAACAACTTTACTGCCACTCACTCGATGCCCAGATGCCCAAACCTGTGAGTAACAGTCTGGGTATTGGGACTGGACAGCACCCAGCGCAACAATCTTCTTTTAAAGTGCCATTGTAAAAATGCAGTTGTCGGTCAAAAAACATTATAAAGCAGTTGTTAAGGATTTAACATTGAAATTTCCATTCATTTAAGTCTGTTCAGCATTTTTCATATTGTTAAAAAAAACTCCATAAGAAGAAAACACCGTCAAACCTACCCAAGAAATATATTTGTTCACCTTCTAGCTGCTGAAGGTCAAAGAGAAGACTGTTCCTGTAATCAGTACGTGAACAGAAATATAAATGACATGTTGGTACAGCGGTGGTTAGAACAGAGACACGGAGATCTACTAGCACTGTTACAAGAACAATTTATCATGCAGTCAAATAATAGAAGAGATCTGCCTATGAATAATAAATATGAATTAAATCATTATCAAGCAGAGGTAAATGCAAATAATGAGTGTAGGATAATAACCATTCTCCTCAGAACTAGATGAATGTATATGTAGAATTACTTACAGATCTATAATTAGTGTGCATACTCTGTGCTCTTCATTATGACCATAGAGACGAGTCAGCTATAGGAGGTTTACAGATAGGAATTGCTTTTGTCACCACTATTATAAATGGTACCTAGTAGATGGTGACACTGTTATTGATTTTGCATTGGGAACCAGGAGCTTCAAGTTACATCTAAGATCCCATATCATTATTTTAACTAATTTCTTAAAGATACTTGATTGAGATCTATGTCTTCCACGTTTGCTAGTATTTTAGCATGAAAAAATCAACAAAAAACTCCTCTTATGTAATATTAGGGGGGAAAAAAGAGGCACCCTAAATGCAATGATCATAGACTGGATATACCAAGGCAACTACAATATCAAATTCACAGAAATTGGTATAGATCCTAGGCAATAATGATAAAACATAGCTTTTAATAATCTGTTAAAACAAAATTACTATTCCTACTAAACTACTCCTAATCTATAACATCTTAGATGTAGGGTTATAGTGTGTATTTTGTGTTATAGATTAGGAATAGTTTTTTAGGAATAGTAATTTTGTTTTAACGGATTATTAAAAGCTAAGTTTTATCATTATTGCCTAGGATCTATACCAATTTCTGTGTATTTGCTAGTATTTTAGCATGGCTCCATATTTTGATGCATTCTGTAAGGAGTATTCCCATCTGGTGTGTTCACTGGTTGGCTTGAGTCTATGACAGTCTTAGAGAATAGAAAGTCCAGACTCTGCCGACCTGTATAAACACAAGATAGGAGGACTCCTTTAAAGCATTCTGTTCATAGCAGTATGTGACGTGTTTGGTGTATGACTTGGGTGTCACTGTAAGGGCATGTCCCCACGACACGGGTTTTCAGTTGATTTTACAGACGTTTTTTGGTTTTGAAAGACGACTATAAACTGGCTGTCAATCTTTAACATGGACCTTAATGGAAAATCCATGCAGCGGTCCCCACTGAACGGATTTTCTACCGGTGGTCTAAAAAACATAGAACATGTTCATTCTTCCGCCCGGTTTTCGGGTGGAACATGAACATGTTGGTGCGAAGGGTTAGAGGTTAGATTCATACCCAAACTGTTGAGAGTCCCTTTCACATAGATAAGTGGGCCCAGAGGATGCCATGAAATCAGGCCATAATGCTGCCACCACCAGACTGTGTTGTCCCAAGCTAGTTCTGCTGATACAACTCGGTTAGTAGAGGTACAGGCACCATTTGTCTGCTTCGGAGCCCAATACACAGTAGGGTTCACTGAACTGCTGGTTTAGACACATGTTTGGTAAACCCCTGGTTCATTTAGGTGATGATCTGCTTCACTGTAATGTAATGTAGTCTGTCCCAATGCACCTTTATAGATGACATTCACCTCTAACATCAATGGTATGTGGTGCTTCACAGCTTCCATGTCAATTATTCACAATGATGACATTTATGCACTTATGGTATACTTTTACCATAGTAACAGAGCAGTTCAAAACCTGCACAGTGTCAGAAGTACTGTACCCTTGGCATTAAAACTAATAATCATCCCTTTTTCAATTCTGATAAATCAACCCTTTCACTCCTGACAGCAACAAAAGTATATGGGTGCAGATAGAATATCGCGCACCTTATATACTCACCAAGCCAGCTAAAAACATGTGGTCATACAGGGCCTCTGGGATCTGCCGTTATCAAATCACTTTTATTATAAATACTCACAAATGCTGAGTTACAAGAAGAAGCAGTGGATTGGAACCAAAGTCACTATATAGATAAATTGCACTCACAGGCAGCGATAGTAATATAGCTAGTGGTCTAAAGTATATTAAATTTGCTTAAAAGGGGTTAATGATAACAGCTCTTGTAAAAGAGGGTAGTGAAGGGCCATCAAATACATACCTAGTAGTTTAGGACAGTTAATGAGTTAATGGCAATATCACTGGTGGTCTAGGCTAGTGGAGGGGTTAGTATATCTTTACTGGTGGTCTAGACTAATGGAGGGGTTAGTATATCTTCACTGGTAGTGCAGGCTAGTGGAGGGGTTAGTAAATCTTTACTGGTGGTCTAGACTAATGGAAGGATTAATATATCTTCACTTGTAGTCTAGGTAGTGGTGGGGTTAGTGTATCTTCACTATTGGTCTAGGTTAGTGGAGGCGTTAGTATATATTTACTGGTGGTCTAGGCTAGTGGAGGGGTTATATATCTTCACTGGTAATCTAGGCTTGTGTAGGGGTTAGTATATCATCACTGGTGGTCTAGGCTAGTGATGGGGTTAGTATATCTTTACTGGCGGTCTATAATAGTAAAGGAGTTAGTGTATCATTCTTGGTGGTCCAGGGCAGTGAAGAAGGTTATGAATCATCCCTAGTGGTCTAGGGCTGGAGAAAAAAATATTTTCACTTTGCAAAATACCTATGTCACTTTTTGTTTGTTAACCCCTTACCGACGTTTGACGTATGAGTACGTCAAAATTCCGGTAAGCGGCTTTGAAACGGGATCGCAGCGCGATCCCGCTTCACAGCCGCCGGGTGTTAGTGGCTAATTCCAGCTAACACCCGGCGGTTTAACCCATCAGGCGCAGCGGCAAAGATGGCCGTGGCGTCTGAATGACCGAAAAGCAGTGCCGCGCACCGTTTTTCAGCCCGATCGGGACATCAGAGGTAAGATCGTTGAGTCCCGACGGGCTAACATGGCAGCGCAGAGCCCTGTGAAGGCTCTGATCGCTGCCATGTCCCGGTTTGCCCCACTTCCGTCCGCAGACAGGAAGTGGGGAAACCGCCATTTTTGTACACCCTAATGCATTGCCTATGCAATGCATTACGCTGTATTAACGATCGCGCCCCCTAGTGATCAAGCACCACAGGGGGACTAAATGTTAAAGTAAAAAAAATTAAATAAAGTACAAAAAAAAGTATTAAAAGTTCCAAGTTCAAATCACCCCCCTTTCCCCATTTTACAAATAAAAACAATAAAATAAATAAAAAGTTGCACATATTTGGTATCGGCTCGTCCGAAAAAGTCAGATCTATAAAATATAATATAATTTATCCCATATGCTGAACACCGTAGAAGAGAAAAAAATCCAAACGCCAAAATTGCGTTTTTTTGGTCATTTCACGTCACATAAAAATTGGAATAAAAGTAATCAAAAAAGTCGCATCCATTTCAAAGTTCTAGCATTAAAAAGTACACATCTGCCCGCAAAAAATTCCGCCTCACTGACGTCCGTAGGTGTTAGTACAAAAAAGTTATTGGTCGCACAAAATGGCGCCGTGGCGCAAATTTCAAAAATAGAAAATGTTTGGAACTTTTTTACGGTACCAAAACATAACGGAAACCCTATATGCTTTGTATTGCCGGATGCGTAACAACCTGAAGAATACAGATAGCACATTATATTTACCGAAGATTGAACACCGTAATAGCAAAATCCCTGCAAACATGGCGAAAATACATTTTTTTTTCACAATTTGTCCCACTTGGAATTTTTTTGCGGTTTCCCAGTATATTTTATAGTATAGTGAATAGAAAGTACATCTTGTCCCGCAAAATAAAAGCCCTCATGTGTCTATGTAGGTGGAAAAATAAAGAAGTTATGGCTTTCAGAAGGCGAGGAGGGAAAAACGAACTTGTCACCAAAAAAAAAAAACGCCTGGTCCTTAAGGGGTTAAATATGATCAAGCTGTGTCATATTAATAAAATTCACTTTGAATAATAGCTATGATTTATTAGCAATAAACCCTGATAAATGTTATGTGTAGTAGTTATAACACTATAAACAAGCATCTAGATATTATTTAGCCCTGCATCCCAAGAGACCACTTCTTCAAAGTACAGTCAAGCATTACAGTATTGATTGCACTGGGCAAATCCGTTTATTACCTATTTATCGAGCTACGTTTCACTGGCAACTTCTTGTTTAAGAAGCAAATGTTCATTCAATGCAGGAAGACACGTTGACAATTACAAGTAGAAGAACACAGGCAATCAAGGCTGAAAGCTGTGTAATCTAATTAAATAAGTCATGCATATTCAGGCTGCAGATCATGTGCTCTTTGGACTGGAGATGTTAATGGCAAGGATGAAGATCTCACTCTATCTTCCTTGTGAATATTACTGTTTACTTTCTGGTGCATGCAGATCTGCTGGACCTAATTTGATTTTGTTAATCATCAGATTAATCCGCTGTAGATAATGGTACTGTGCTTAGTTTTATTGCTTTTGTCATGTTGTAAGAAACGTAACATATTATATACTTCACAGGTTTTATTTTATAATGCCTCAGCTCTGTTTATACCACAATTTGAGCAGTGATGTCTTTGAATTGAACACACTAGGCAGCTTCCCAGGGGTCTCAGAGCCATAGGGGCCTAGGTGGTTGAAAGTATGGTGATAATATTTTTTCAATGTATAGTGGTATTTTTTATATTATTGGTCTTGCCATATTGGTTTGGTCAGTAACAATATGGTGATGATATTTGCTCCTTTGTTTAGCGGTGTTATGTGGTAACTGTACAATCATCATTTAGAGGTATCATACAATACATTTATATGGATTTTTATAAAACATATTATTTTGTATAGAAACATCTTTGTAGACCATAGGAAAACCGCTGTTTTACAAACACCAAGAAACCCTCCAGCAGTTCTGCAGACTCCAAGAGAGATAAACCTTGAATATATGAAATGTTACAGAGTGCGTTTCTGCTGCCAATAGTATATTTTGATATCTGCTAGAGAAAATTGGACCTGATTGATGTGCTTGAGGTCAGATGTGATGTCATATGTAGGCGTGGCTAGAGGCATAGCCTGGTGGAATTTCATGTGTGAAACCGGGTTGGGGGGCCCCTCTGGAACCACCGAAAACCCGAGGGTAGTTAACCCCATGCCGGGGAAAAGGGGTCAAAAGTAGCCCCCGGTATTCCCCAGGGGCCCCCCCGCAAAAGGGGGAAAGGAAATTTGCTGGGCGTGAGGCTACCGGGTTTCCTAACCCTGACGTGACTTGCTTGCGATGGCGCCGGGGTAATTAAGGGCCGTGGTACAGAATTCGTAATCCAGGGGCGTAGTGGGGGGAAGGCAAAAAGGGCGGGCTTTCCTAGGCAAAAATTTCACTCGGGCGAGGTAAAAAATTTCGCCCCCCCCCCCAATGAAAAATAATGGGGCCAAAATTGAAACACAGTGCTTTCCTTTAAACCCCAAAATTTCAAAATAAAACAAAAATCTTTAACACAATGTGCAAAATTTTAAAAAAATACTAAATATTAGTCAAAACGTTCCCCATTTAACACTGCAACCCCAAACCCAGAATCCCAAAAACCACAAACATCAAATACCCACAGCACACAGGGAAAAAAAATAATACTACCAAAACCAAATGCCCAAACTTTAGTGAAAAATTTCACCCAAAAACCGTAAACCACATATCACACCCACTTTGTGACTAAATTAATAAAACGGGGCCCAATTATTTGAATCCCAAACCATTATACTTAAAACCAATTTTAAACCAGAATAAAGGGGTGGATACCCGCTGTAAACGGCTCTGGGGGAATAAAAGGATTACAGTAAATTTAATATTATTTGACTCACAGGGAGGTCCCCCGAAGAGTTGTTCTCTTTCCCTTTCTTTTTCTCCATCTGTCCGCGCCCATGACGACTACCCCCAAATCTTCCCTGCAAATTTACAAAAACAAAAATTTAGACTCCCTCAATTTATCTCATTTCCCCAAACCAATTCCTGTCTTTATAAAAAACTCCCCCATCTATAGCACCTCATTTTGGTAGCCAGGGAATAGCCTGTAGCCATGTTAGTAGCCCCCTATGGGCCAGGTAAAGCCCCTGAAAGCCAGTAGATGCCCCCGTAGCCAGTTGAGCCCCCGTAGCCGTTGATGCCCCCTGTTATAATTTAGAGGGCCCCTGTAGAAGTGTTGCCCCTCTGTGCCGTGATGCCCCCCTGTACCCATTAGATCCCCCTCTGTAGCCGGGGAATTCCCCCCGTAGCAATGAGGGCCCCCTTGTACCCAGAGATGCCCCCCTGTACCCGTGATGCCCCCCTTGTAGTTAGTGGGGCCCCCTTTTGACCCAGTGATGCCCCCTGTCCCAGTTGATGCCCCTGTTTTCGTAGATCCCCTTGTACCCAGTGATTTCTTTTGCCAGTAGATCCCCAACCCGTTACCCAAAGTAGAGGGGGCCCCCCAAAGGACCCCCAAGTAGTTTGGCCCCCCCTGTAGCAGGATGCCCCCCCGTACCCGGGAATCCCCCAAATTGTAGCCAGGGGGTTACCCCCCCCCCTTGTAGCCCCCAGGGGGATGCCCCCCCTGTAGCCCCCTTTGAGTTTTTAGCCCCCCCTTTTCCGGGTAGCCCCGAGAGGGGCCCCCCTTGTACCCGGGATGATTGGCCCCCCCTTGTAGCCAGGGGGCCCCCCTTTTTGTAAGACCAGGTGGGCCCCCCATTGTAGGCCCCATTGTGCCACCCCCTTGTAGCCAAGTTGGGGGCCCCCATTTTTGGGGGCCCCAGGGGGTGCCCCTTGTAGCCATTTGGTGCCCACATTTTTTTTGGGGCCCCCAGGGGGCCCCCCTTTGTGGTTACCCCCACCGGGTGTGCCCCCATTGTAAGGCCAGTTTTGGATGTCCCCGGCCTTGGGGGCCAGGATCCCCCCCTTTTAGCCAGTGTCCCCCCAAAATTGTCCAGCCAGGGTGCCCCCATTGTACCCCAATGTCCCCCCAACTTTTTTGCCAGGGGGTGCCCCCCTTTGGGCCAGTGCCCCCCAATTTGTAGCCAGGATGCCCCCCTTTTTAAGCCGGGGGTTGTGCCCCCCTTTTTTTTTTAGCCAGTGTGCCCCCATTGTAGCCAGGATGCCCCCTTGTACCCAAAGTGTGCCCCCATTGAAAGCCTGTGAATTTGCCACCCCCCATGGTTGGGACCAAAAGGGAAATGACCCCCTTGTACCCGGGATTTGGCCCCCCCAATTGTGGGGGCCCCAGGGGATGCCCCTTGTACCCAAAGTTTTTTCCCCCATTGTACCCAAAGTGTGCCCCCATGTAGCCAGGATGCCCCCCTTGTACCCAAGGGGATCCCAAACCTTGTTAAGTTAATTAAATTTTTTATAAAAAAAAGTACCTTCCCCCCTTTTCCGGCCCCCCCAAAGGTCCGGGTTTTTTTCCCCGGGAGCTGCTTTTCCGGGGGTTTTGGGGGGAAGTTTGCTGAGGGGTTTTTTAAGAAAGCGTGACTTTCTTTCACGTGTTTAAACGCTGCAGAACCCCCCAAAAGGGCCCTTTTTGGGGGCCCGGAAGGGCTGCCACCCGGGGGGAAAATGGGAGCGTCGAAGGGGGCGCGGTAAAGAAAGCTTTTGCGCCTTTGGGGAACGTGGTATGTATGGGTTTTCAGTGAGGCCGAACATACAGGGGAAAGGGGGGGGTTTTCCTTTTCCCCGGCCTCCTCTTTGTACCGGCAGCTGCGGGCCCCTGCGCGTTTTTTTAAAACAGTCGCGCAGAGTAAAGGGGGCGTGCTCAAGGGGGGCAGGGCCGGGCGGTCGCGGCCCGCCCCCCGGGTGAGGGGAAACCCGCTTTTCCCGGGGATCCCCCCGGGCCCGGGCCCCGCCCCCTTGGAACCGGCCCGGGGGGGGCAAAAGGGGCCCAGGGCAGGGGGCAGAGGTTGTGGTAAAGAAAAAGGGCAGAGGTCAGGGAAGGCGGGAAAACAGGCAAGGTCGGGAAAAATTTAAAGGGGGGGTGGTTTTAATCAATAGGGGACTAAAAACCTTTTCTAAAGACACTAAAACGCACACCCAAACAAATCTGGCAAGAGTGCGGGGGGCCCGGTGCAAATATATAGGGAACCAGCGGCCGGAAAATCAGCAAATTAGTGGTGCGGGGCCCTTTAAAAACCAAAACCAGCCAGTCGCCGCGCACCCTAAAGCAGCGGGGGACCGCACGGGCCCCGGGACAAGGCCCAGAAGCGGGAAAGCACAGGACCCGGGGGGCTGGTAGTAACCTGGCAAAAAGGGAGCATGGGAAAGCAGGGGGAACGGTCGGGGTGACCCCCCGGAAAACCCCGGCCGGCCACCCTGCGGGCAGGGGGGGGGGCCCGGCGGGGGAGGGGCCCGGGCCCCCCAAAGCCCCCCCCCAAATGACAATGTGTTGGAAAAAACCCGCAAAATGGCCATGATTTTGGGGATATATATAAAGAAGTTCCCCTAAATGAAAAAGCTCTGTGGAAAATTTTCCAACATTTTCCCTTTTTATATGCATACAATGGAAAGCCATTTAAGGGACCATTTGGGAAAAAAAATTAAAAAAATTTCCCCCGTTATAACTGTTTTGGCCCTATATTGGATAGTCCACTGTATTCTTCTTTACCACAAAAATGGTATACTAATGTGTACAAGCCTGATGGCAGCCAAATTTTTGTCCCCAAAATTTGGCTATTTGAAAAACTTTATTAATAAATTTCCCCTTTTTTTTGGGAAAGGGTTTTTTTGTTTTTCCCTCTTCAAACTGGGGGCCCATCTGACTCCATTTGTAACCAAGAATGCAAAATTTTTGAGCCCACAAAAAAAGTTTGTTTACCCCAAAGTCCACATTGTTTCAATTAGGGGCCACCGGTTTATTAAATAAATTTAAAAAAAACAAAAAAAACAAAAAAAACAACGGATTAATTTACCCAAGAAATCCCCATTTGTCCTTTTCTTCAACCGACAGGAAAACAAGTGGACATAATTTTTTCCCAGGAAAACAATGCCTACATCAGGACCTTTTAATGTAAAAATATGATGTGAACAGAACTTAACCTGAGAATCCAATCTAAAGGATATTTTTTAAATTTTAAAGCAAAATCGGGGAGAAATGAATGTTTTTTCGAAAGGGAGATCCAAAAGTATTTATTTTTTTCTGGGTTTGGGGTTTTCTACTGTTTAGCCACTTGGATGCTGTGCATAGACTCTCTCTGTTACCCAAATTTTCCCCTTCCTTGGGAGATTGATGGGTTTGGTGACATTGGAGGAAATGGCGGGGGCTGGGGGCCCCTAATCAACGCCCCAAGGTCTCCATCTAGCTCCCATTTTGGGGTTATGGGTTTGTTTGGGGAAAGGGTTGGAAAAATGTACTTTTGTGCTGCAATTCATTAGCATTGGTGTATGTTGTACAACAAGTACAACAGGTACAACAGGTGATCACACCTACTAGTGATCAAGTACTTCAGGGGGAATAAAGATATTAAGTAAATAAAAAATTTATGAAATTTTTTAAAAAAATGTTTTTAAAAGTTAAAAAATGAAATTTCTTAAAATTTCATTTTAAAAAAAAAACCCACTTTAATTTTGTTATTAAACTTCTGTGAAAGGTATTAAGCATTTTTAACTCAGGGGTAGCAAAAGTTGAAAAGGGGTCCGGGGTTCGAATCCCCCCAACAAAGAAAACCCATTTTCTTGGGGGTTTTGTATGTTTTTCATGTTTTTTGGGCTTTGGGTTTTCCCTTTGGGTGTGTAAGGGCCCCTTTAGGGGGGGTAAACAGAACGGGACAGTGTGAGGCCCTGAAAGGGGCCCAAACCCCCCTTTTCCCCCTCCCTTTTTGGGGGGTGAAAAAACCAATTTCCTTAATAGGCCCTTCCCCCAAACCCAGAAGACTGGGGCCAACTATACTGAATAGTGGGGAAAAAACCACAAGACGGGGGACAAACAATAAAACCCAAAAACAAAAAAGGGGAAAGGGTTTCACCCAAGAAAAAGTCCGGAAAAATATGGGGGAACGTTGGGTACAAACCCAGAAGGCAGAAGAAAAAAACGTGACCCAACCCAAAGTAAGTAACCGGGAGGCACAAAAAAGGGGAGGGTGAGTAATAGGAAAAAACAGACCGGGTTAACCACCCCAAAGAGGGGAAACCCCTTTAAAAATTTTTTCCCGGGGAGAACTAAGGACAAGGAAATAGGGGGAAAAAAGGAAACCCAGGGAAAAAAAAAAAAAAAATGGTGAGCTGTAAATTAAAACCCGGGGAGAAAGGAAACCCTGGTTAACCCTTTGGGTTTGCGGGGCGATTCCTGGCCGGGCGTTGGCCCCGGGGAAATCAATCAAGATGCAGGGAAAAAAAACCCCCAGTTCCACTAGTAAAACAAAAAAATGGGGACCTTTTTGTAAAGAAAAAATGGTTTAAGTCGCTTTGGGCCCGGGGGCGACCAGAACTCAAAAGGGGGGTTTCCCTTTACGGGGCATGATCATGACAGGGTGCTTCTGTTTTTTCCCCACTTTCCCAAAAAACTTTCCACAGGGTTTTAAAGTAGCTCTCATCAAAATCCCTTTTGCAAAATTGGGGGTGTTTCTGTCTTTCCCAGTTTTTCAAATCCGGGGGGGTCTCTCCCCCAAAAAGGGCGTGTTTACCCTCACGGGAAGATTTTCGGGGAAAATCTTTAATTCTGATTTGGAAGAAAGGGGAAAAGGTAGAAAATGTAAACAGCTCTGAAAACCCTTTTGCATTGGGTCCAGTTCCAATTGTCTCCCAGAGCTTTCCCCCCCGTTTGCACAAGCTCCTTTTTAACCAAAAAACCCCTGCATTGGGAAAAACATTTATACATACACCCGGAAAATGTTAAAGCAAATGTGAGGAAATAAAGGGTTTTAAAGGGGGCTGTATTATAGGGAGGGACAGTGAATCTAGCGGCTAGAGACTCATTTTTTTGGGCCCAAAGTTTCCTTTTTCCCCTTTGGGCGGGGGAGTTTGATTTATAGGAAGCTCAGGCGGCTTTATAATACGGGGAAAACAGCCAGCAAAAAAGATTTTCACTTTCTTTTTTCCATAGCTAAAGGGGGGGACAAAGCACAGGTGCAGGAAGCCAATCACAGCACAGGGGTTGTGCCCCTTTAAAAGGGGGCATGCCCCTAAACAGGTTAAAACAAAATTTCAGTCACCCAATAAAAAGGCCAAAAGGGGGCTTGGCCTGACCCAGGCTGGGGATTGGGTTTTTGACACCCCACAGTTTTAGTTCTTTGCTGCTTTAAAAAGTGCTTTAGGAAATTTACAAACCCAAAATTGGGGAAAGTGCTTATTTTTTATTGTCCCCATATTACAAAATTTTTAATTTTTTTTAGCGGGAAAAAAAACCCCTTTTAAAAGGGGGAAATTTTTTAGCCCATGACCCCCAAGGGGAAAAAGGGGAAAAATTTTGAAAAAAATTTTTAAAATCTTTTTCCACACTGTGGTTTTATATAATGTTATTTTAAATGAAAAAAATAAAAAAACCCAATTTTTAAACTTTTTATTTTTAAAGGGGGTTTTTGCCACGATTAATTTTTTAGTAGGACCCCTCCAAAAGGGGTTTTTTTAAAAAACTTTTCTAATATTTTTAAATTTAAAAAATTGCGTTGAGGGATTTAAGCCTTCCTTACATCCCCTTGGTTACTTAAAAAGGTCTATTATATAGGGCCCCTGAAAGGCTGGAGGGGCCCTTTGCGAAGAGAGAGCTTCTTTTCTGATGGGGACTGAGCTGCAAAAGTTTTTAAGGCCCCGGGTTTAAGAAATTGTTTTTTTTTTTTTTAACGAATAAACTATTTTGTGGGGTGATTGGGGATACCTCCCCTTTTATCTGATGTCAGAGAACATGAAGAAAAGCTTTCAAGCCCCTGTGTGGGAAAAACCCTGTTTTCTTTTTTTTACACAGAACCCCAAAAAGTTATAGTTTTTTTTATTTTCAGTGAAAATGTCACGGATCTCCTTTGCCAGTCTGTGTTTGGGGCCGTTGCCTTCTCTCTTTTTTCAAGGCCTCCGGGGATTTTTTTTACAAAATTTTTCTTAGAAAGATTAAGGGCTTTTCCGGGGACAGGGGAAAGTGTTTTGAGCCTTGTCTGCGGGTATTGGACAATCCACTGCTGTACTGTTTATTTTTTTCACTTAAGTTTTGAGCGCCCCTTTGGATTCCTCACTCCCCACCGCCCCCCCCCTCTCTCCCCTGCAAGCTTCATGACTCAGGTGATTTGTTGACATTCGCCTGGGAAAGCTGAGAGGTAAGAACTTTGTTGGCAAACCCCCTTTTAAGAGTGAATTCAGTAAAAAAAGAAAAATATGGCAATAAAAATTTTTTTTTAGTAACTTTGGGCCACATGTTGAAAGGTTTTTGGTCAAAAACTCATTTTTTTTGCCCAAGGTTTCCAGGGGGAAAAAAAGTGAGTTTTAGCCCAAAAAACTGTTTCTACATGGGGCCCCCTTTGTGTCCCCACAAAATTTGAATAAAAACTGAACTACAACCCGACCGGTATTTAGTCTTTTTAGTCACGTAGGGGATGGTTTTTTCCCAAAGATTTGGGGTTTAAACCGTCCCCCTTCAAACCCACATGTTCATGTTCTGCCAAAAACCGGGGCAAAAGAGTGAAATGTTCAAGTTTTCGACCGCCGGGGGTGAAAAAAAAATGTTCGGTGGAAAACCCTAGCATGAAAATGCTGCAGGATTTTCTATTAAAGTCTAGGGGGGAGGTTGCATGACGGTTTTCGACATTTTGTAAAACTGCAAAAAATTTGAAAAAACCGACCAAAACCCTTCCCCGGGGGGGACACCCCATACTTTATGTATACAAAACCCCCAACAACAACTACAGATCACCCTGCAATAAACAAGTCCTCACAGTTCTGTCAAAAGAGCTTTTTGCGTGCATTTAAAGGAAAATTTGCCTGAATTTTATTTAACCCCGTTCTACTGGGGCATAGATTAGGCGCTTTATAGCTCCAAAAGACAAATCAGGCTCAGGTAAAACCCCTTTTTAAATTGGTCTGGCTGTTCCGCAGTAAAGCGCCAGTTTTGTGTCTCCCGTCTAAAAGCGTTTTGAAACTACGGTTGTAGTCGAACACCCCCAGAAGCCCCCCAATCCAGGCACATTACAAAGTGCTGTGGTCCCCCATAATGCTTTTTGGAAAAAAACCCCTGATTTAAATCTAAAAAACAGGGCTGTCTGTTTTTGGGCTGAAAAAAGGATGGCAGGGGCCTGGTGCAGCCCCATACATGCTGCACCAAAAGGGGAAAAGTTCTAAAGTGTTAGACTCTGAGTAAAACCCGCGAGACCCTGAGCTGAAGAGTCTCTGTGGTTACTTCCTTGCCCGAGCACTACATGTCCCCCAAAAACACCCCTACCCAAAATACTTCGCTATGGGTCTACCTGCCTGCTGACTAGGCACCTGGTACCCACCTTTAAAAATGATTCACCTAACACTCCATGGCTGCTTTTCCCAAAAGCATGGAAGTCCCAAATCATACATATTTTAAAGGACATGTACCATAATTATAACATGCCCTAATATATAACAGGATTCCCTATATCTTGTTTAAAAACTTTTTTTTCCACAAATAATTTTTAAAAAATTCATTTATAAGTTCAAAATGCAAAATACAGTGATCCCCCCGTTTAGACGCTAGTTTCATCAGAGGGTTTTCCATCCCCACCCCCCATTGCTGCGCTTCTCTGCTTTAGCTTCATGGGCGGTAAGGCTCTGCTGATTGACAATTCAGGCTAGCGGCATTGTGGTGACATCATTGTATGTACATGATCCTGATTCTGCTATGAAAAGTATACACCTAGACACGGCATCTGGTCTGCAGCACTAACAGAACACCACAAGGTTAATGAGCTCTTCCTGTAGAGGACACCCAGTTTCCTCCTGATGATAAGACATTGCAGGGAGTGACATTGCAAGACCAACCTCTGCTGCTAGAGCACAGTGGTGGTTGGAAGCCTAGGAAATTAGCTGTATATAAGCAGAATAAGCTAATGTAACAAAAATCTGAATCAAATATATTTAGAAAGAATATTTAACTTTTCCTACATGCTTATAGCTAAATAGCTAATGTGTACCTGCACTTCTAGGTAAATTTTCACTTGTATGTGTGCATGAGGAAGAGCAATATTTCCGAACATCATAGAACTTGTATATGTCCATTTTCACCAGGTTTCTCCTATGCAAGCTCTGTCTGGTATGAGTACCACTGTCTGGTATGAGTAGCTGAGCCATTATATTGACATAAGAGCAGGAGATTTAGGGTATGTTCACATGGCATTTGTTGAAGTGTAAAGTTACGCTTCAAAATCAGCTTCCAAATCTGCATAAAAAAACTCCTGATTAGAGGTGTATTTTTAAGCATTTTTTGAAAAATCCTATTCCCACTGTTTCTTATGCAGATTTTATGATTGAAAAATGCCTCAAGAATCGACATGTCGCTTATTTTTACAGCTGTAATTACATCCAAAAAACATCTCGCAATTACACTTGTGAAACACACCATGTGAACAACAAGGTATATTTTACATTATAGTCAGTGAAGGAAGATTTGAAGCTTGTCTGAGGCTGATTTTGGGCCATTTTTCAGGCCGTAAAATGTGCTAAAATACATGTGAACATATCCTCAATCTATTGTACGAAAACAAATCTGTAGTAAACAGAGCTCCCAGGAGTGACAAGTCCTTTTCAAAAGGTAAACAATCTAATCGTGTAATGGTAAGTTCCGTGCCGAGATCACATTAATTTCTTCTTTGAAATTCCATGCTTGCCAGAGCAGAATTTCATTGAGGAAACAGCCCAAACTTTATTTTTATAGCTGCAAAACTGACTATAGCTACAACCCGTCGTCTAAATGCCCATTTAGAGATAAAGACTCTGATTCATCCGACCATGGTGACCTTATTCTCTGTTCTCTGTTTAATCAGGAATGGAGATATGGATGGTAACCCAGAGACACTTGAGTGCACTCAGAGCAGATAAAATCTCTTATCCCCTGACCAGGGCAACATCAAAAGAGCAATGTATTAAGTAAAAGAATTCATATACCTTTCCCTATACCATTGAAGTGAGAAAACTTCCTTAAGTTTTAGTAGTCCCTGAGTTAGAGCAGTGCCTGGGTTTGGGGTGGTCCGAACTCTACATTGGATTCCCCAAACACCGTTGAGGTATCACCCTGTATTACTTCTCTCTGGAAGGGTTGGTTAGGCATGGTGCACCACAATGGGAAATAGGTCCAGAGAATCAGGAGACTGCAGTACACCAGTGCACATCTTTAATGTAGGAGCTCAAGTGCAACACAATACAGGCAAGATACTGAGTGGTTTCTCCAGTATCCTCCCAGGTAGACAACAGCTCTGTGCTGCGGAAAGCTTTCCCTCTCTCGGAAGACTAGGATATTGGCTAAAGCACTAGTTTCCCAGGGTCCGTGGCTCAATCATCTGGCTGGTTTCCTGGTCAAAAGGCTGGTGACCCAGGATCTCTGGATTGGTATCTTCAGAATCCTCGACTGGTCACACAAGCAGTCTGGCAGAGTCTCTTCTGCTAACCACTGGTCTCTATTTGCAGAATCACAAACGGCTCACATACTGGTGTCCCAAGATCTGTGGCTCAGTCATCTGGCTGGCTCTAACCACTGGTCTCTATACTAGTAAGGGCTCTGAGTGCTAGCATTTTATACAGTTATCTAGAATCTTCTAACGGGAGGGATGGAGTGGAGAAACACATCTCTTACGACAACATTGTTACAAATTCAGTCTCTCATACATTTGTAAAGAGTTTCTATTCTGACCTATGGGAATGACTTTGTATCTTTCCAGATGGTGCAAATGTCACTATCTGAGATTTTCCACTCAACACTCAACTGCGCATCTTCTAGCAAAGGGGAAAGTTAGCAACTTCTCAGTCTATAGAAAGCAAGTCACAGAGTCTCTATGTAATAGCTGATTATGTGTTAAGCCTTTCCAAAGTGCAAATGAACATTACATATTATACTAAACAATTTAAGCTGGGTTTAACAATGTGAAACAGCAAAGACGTACACAACAGTGTAAACAATGATAAAAAGATAGTGTGGTGATGGCTTTGCAAAGTAACAGTAGGGTGAATGTCCACAGTCCAAAGTATCCTTGTTCTGGGGAACTAGACTAGTAGATGGAGACCAATTGCTGTGATGTTTCCTATACACTTTATATGTCTACAAGAGATTATGCTCCACTGTATCTCTACAACACATCCTCAGAAGCAGCAGCAGTATGAAGGAAATGTTAGATTAGAAATGTAAAATGTGAACCAAACACTGTGGTGAAATGTAAAAGTTATGAGAGCTGTCTCTGTATCTCTCTATGTCTTTGAGTCTTTTCAGCTATGTCCCCCTTCCCTCTCCATAAGCAGCATATAGGATGCTCCCTCAGTCAGTATGCACAAGAGGAATTTCTGAAGGCATTTCAGAGACAGTGATAACTTTAAGAGGGAGGAGGGGGGGGGCAGGAAAAGGAGCTCGAGAAGTGAAGAAAGAAGCATTTTGCTCTAGACAAGACATTATAAAGTTTCTTATTTTCGCTTGCACTTTAGATTTATGCAAAGTTTGTTAAACTGTTAGTGGGTGATAAATCTTTATGTGAAGCATACAGTAGTACTGATTTTTCAGAATCTTTATAGTTCTTCATCAATCTTTCTATACAGAAACACATTTTTCGATCTTAGGTGTATCTGTATCTGAAAGTAGTTTGTATGGATGTATGTATTACCCTAAAGCAGGTGCATTTTTGTTGTCTTAGTCATATTTTTTAGTATCCATTGGAAATTAATTTAGCTTTGTAACAATTGTCTTCTCAATTTGCATTGCTTTTGATTTTAAACATCAATCTACATTCTATTGCTTTTTACCTGGGGTAATTGAGTTAAGGTCCTTGTTTCATTTTTATGCCCATAATCAATTTCCTCTTGTGCTGTTATTTCCAATTTCTTTTCATTTTCTTTTAATTGATTCATCTCTACAATAAGGGTCCAATATTTCTGTAGGGCTGGACTTTGATAGCCAGTAATTATTCTTGTTCAGCCTGGTTATGTCTGAAATTAATTCCAGATTGTCTACCGTTTTACAATTCTCACAGTCAAGTTTGCATTGCTAAAAAGATTTGATTTGAGAGTATTGATCCATAATCTCTTATAATAATGATATGAAATCGCAAAGCTTATAAACATATTTCTGCTACTTTTTTTACAAATCATTTGCTTCCTAAATACAAAATTAAGCAACTTCCTATATAGTCTTTGCAATGGAAAAGGTAAAATTACTGTGTGAATTGGTAACATCAAAGTTAAGGAGAATAAACTCTTGGAATAAGCTAGAGCAGAGTAGCCAGACATTTATAGTATTTTTTAACAACAATGATTCTTTTGTCACAAATCAAATTATAAACAGTCATTAACTGTCACGAGTCACAAAACAGGAAAACTAGTCCCAAGACAGAAAAAGTGCAAATAAGCTATTTCAGCAAAACATCTTTTGTTGACTATTTCCTACTAAGGATATGACAGAACATCTTAATTTGCAATCTTAGAAGAATATCTACACAGTTTTAAACTTTAGACATCAACAGATTTTAGGTGACCTCTAACTTACTGTAGTACATGTCAAACCCATATAATAAATATTTCTCCCACAACTCCCCCTTTTCAACAGCAGTTACTTTAATGTGATTAAAGGAGTTGTCTCATTAAAAGCTTTCAGCCTCTCTCAGCCATCCAGTTTGCCAGGTTCAAGAATGAAAAGGTTTCACCCCACCAAGAGTAAGGGTACTCTGGGTTTATCTTCATTCATCTGGATAGGGGGTAGCAAGACATGGTAGATAGTTCTTCCCAGGTTACCGGAACTGCTAGGTATGGCATAGTTCTAGCATTAACCAAGCCATGAGTACATATCCAACAGTTGCCAGTATTTTCAACAAGTGAGTAATATAATAGTTTATTGTGCTGGAGGAACTTATTGTCCCAAGGATCATTCAGTAGGTCGTGCAATGTATAAGTTTCCACTCTCATGGGGGCCCGTCGGGAAAGAGGTAGCAGTGTTCTTTGTTTTCCCTTTATTGCCCCCCACCCCACCCTTTTTGGTTTTCACACCCCAAAAAAGTGTGTGTCCTTTTATTGCTTTCTATTGTTTCTGGTAGTCCAAATTGACAAGTTCTGTAATCAGTTTCTGGGCAGTTGCCTTTGCTGTTGCTTTTGATACTGGGTAGGCTTCATTCCAACATGAAAGGAGGTATACGCAAACGCGGACATATTTGTATATACCTACTTTGGGAAGTTGTAGTCCAAATTTTTCACACTTTGAGTGGATACAGGTGTGGGTGTTTTTTCTGGGGGACCTTTACTAGTTTTCCTGTATTGTGTTTTTTCAAACATCATACAGGCTTGGAAGTACCTGGCTGTGGCAGTGCTAAAGCCAGGTGCAACCCAATATTTGTCTACTAGGGAATACATGGTGATCTTAGACTGCTGGGTCTTGAACACACAGCTACATTGTAGTTACTAATTGTTCTTGTATCTTATATTACATTACTTAAAAAGACATTTGTTTGACTAGGGTGAGAACACTGTGGGGAAAGGCATTGTGATGTCAAACCTGCTGGGTCACATGCTATGCAGTTCAAACCAATTATACACACCCCTTTTTGAAGACACTGAAAGCTGAAGAGAGGACAAGAGGACATGAAATATCTTTATGGTAGAACCCCTTTAAGGGCATCTGGAGTGGCACGGCTATTGGGGATATGGCCTATACTTTCACAACTCTAGGCTTTTTCACAACCTGTTTTGCCACGTCGTCTGCCCTAGCATTTCCCCTTCCTTTGTGGGTATCAGATTTTGTCTGTGCCCTGACTTTTATTATTCCAAGCTCTATGGGATAACAG
>JAODAL010035004.1:0-43490 GCA_025379985.1 Phyllomedusa bahiana | reverse complement strand
AAAAGGAACTGTTTTTTAGTAAAAAAAAAAAATCTAGAACAATATGGTATTCTCAGAGGAACGGGAAAGTAGTAAGGGAGTGAAACAAGTGCTTATGGATTTTAAGGGTTTGATTCAGTTTCTGAACTTTCGCAGAATTTTATGGGATTCTTTAACCCCCTCATATCCCGACCCCCAAGGGAATTGCTTTAAAACTCATTTACCAACCCGGGCCCCACCAGAGATAAAATGTTTTAACTAAGATGTAAAAAAGTTTTTAAAATTTAAAAACAAAGAAAAATAAATTTTATGAAATAATAAATTCAAGTTTCACCTTTAAAATCCCCCAAAAACTACAGTGACAAGTTCCAGTGGTCCCACTGTCATTTGACTTTTCATGCAGTGTTATTAATGTAACAACAGCGGATAATTGGTTTCGTTTTCTTGCATCAAAATGCTACAGCCCCCACTAATGCAGTCCTGACTGCGCAGTAAGCAGGGGCCCCGGAGGGGCCACGCCCCTAGGGGAGGTGCCCATGACCGGCGTGCTGGGCGCGGCTAAGCCGCTGCGGAGTGCGGCCGGAAGGGGAGGGGGGGGAAAGATGAAGGGGGAGTGTTAGTACCCCCCCTTTCCCGCCGTTCGTCGTCTGGGCGCGGAGGGGGGCATTGAAGTCCCCCCGTGCTGTGCGCCCCGCCCAGGTGGCAGAACGCAATTAGAACTGCTAGGCGAGGCGGCATTATGGGGCCGCATGGCTTGAGGAGGCGTGGGGGCCTCTTAGTGGGGCGGGGATCCCCCACGGCCCGCAGGGGTGCCCCTGGGAGCAGTGTCCCGGGGGGCCCGGGGCTGTGATGGGGGGGCGCAGTGGTGCCGGTACGTGGCCGAGGATCCGGGGGTCCCCCCTGGGGGTTTGTTGGTGGCCCGCACTGGGCAGGGACGCCCCCCCTGTCCGGGGGTAGCGGCTTTGGCCGCGGGGGCCGGGCTGCCCCGCGGGGGCTGAGCCGGATTACCCCCCGGGGGTCGCCGGCCAACGGGCCCCTTTTGGGGGACCCTTCAGGTGGGCGGGCGGCCCCCAATTTCTGGGGGTGGTTTGCTCGGTTGGGAGGCATCCTGTCGGCCCGGGGGGCCCTCCCGGGGGAGCGGTGGGTGGGGGCCTCAGTCGGGGCTCAAAATGCCGCTCCCCTAATCATCACTTCGGTCGGTGGTAGGGTGGCCTTACCTGGGAGGGTGCGGTCGGGGGGGCCCCCCAGGGGCGAGCAGGAGGACGGCGCTTGGAGATTCCCTGTGTCAGCGGGCGCAGCGTGAGGAATGAGGGGAGGTCGGTCGGCCCGGCGTACGCTTAGATTCGGGTTCCCCCGGCCCGGGCGTGGCGGGGCCCTGCCCCATCTCCGCGACCTGCGCCATGGGCCCCCCCTTATTGGTTTTGAGGCCTTGACCGGGTCGTCGGGCATGTTTGCGACGGCGGGATCTACGGACAGCAACTGGACTTGGTTTAGGGGGGTGGGTCCACAGCCCACGCCCCCAGGTGAGTTTTTGTCCTGTCATGTACGTTTCCACTTTTTTTTTGGTCGCAGGGGGATTCATTTAGTGGGTTCCTACGTTAGCTCAGGGGGTCTTGCACAGGGGGGGCGGTCCCCCGTGGGGGGGGGGTTGCGGCGGGATTGGGGATTTTTGGGGGGTTTTTGGTTTTGTGGAGGGGGGGGGGGTGGGGGGTCGCCGGTGGATGCTTGGGTGGACCTGCCGCTCCCAGTCCCCCCCCCCCGTAGTGGTTCGAGATGTGGGGTCGCACCCCTGGGGCCTACATGGGAACAGGGGGGGGGGGGGGGACGGTGTCGTGCAGACTGAAAAAATCCCGAGGAGAGTGTCCGGGTTTGGTGACTGCGAAGGGGGAGGTTACGTTTGCTTTGAGGGCCCCCTCGGGGCGCATTGAAACCAGGGTGGGGAGAAGATCTGGAAAGGGCGAGATGTGGAGATCTTCCCCTGCTGCCCTTGGAAGTTTAACTTTGGGTAAGGGGTTAAAAAAAAAGAGGCAAAAAAAGGGGGAGGAAACCCTCAATTCCGCAGACTTTTGCCAATTTTTTTTAGGCGTTTTCGTACTTGCGATGTCACGGTGAAAAGGCGCCGAGAATTGTTCGGGCCCCTTTTGCTAATGGATGCAATTGGGGGCGATCTGCTATGGGGGACAGGCATGGTGCATACGAAAACAGTTTCGTCAGGGAAAAGCGGTTCGTCCCTTAATCAGGTGGGACCATAAGGATATTGGTCTTGGTGAAAATTTAGCCCCGACGAAGTTCGGGGCCCCTTTTTTGGGGGGGGGTCTCGGGGCCGGGAGGGGTGGGGGTGGTAGCGGAGCAGGGGCGCAGCCGGGGGCTCAAAAGGGGGGGGGGTTGCTGGCGTTTAAAGGGGGCGTGCAAATTTGGGTCGGCTGTCGATTTAAACAGTTGTCCCTTTTGGCAGCCAGTCCCCCGGTTACCCCTTGTTTCAAGAAGGGCGGAGCAAAGGGGGGGTGCGGGTGGCCAAGGGGGGGGCGCCCCGGTTTAGACTGGGGGATGGAACCCTTTTTTAGCCCGCTTTCCGGGTAGGGGTACAGCGGACCTGTTGTCCGCCCCGGGGTTTTTTTAAAGGGTTCGTAATTCCCCTCGGGTCATCGGTCCTTTTCGATTAAGAAAATGAGGTTGGCCCCATGAACACCCGAAGTGGTGGCGGAGGTTGGCAAAAGAAATGGGTTGGGAAAAATTGCGGGGGGCCCTTTGAAGTTGGCCTTTTCCCGACTTGGTGGGTTCCTTTGGGGTGGTTTCCCAAGAAAGGGGGGAAAAAATTTCCCGGGTCTTCCATTTGTCCTTTCCTAAGGGCAACGGGGAATGATGGTATAGCACCGAAAGCGTGTTCTGGTTTATCCTCCCTTTACGAAGCGGTGTTCCGGGGTTTGGCGGCCAGGGCGTGCCCCTAAAGGCCCAAAGGGGGGGATATTGGTCGGCGTTTCGACTTTTTCCCGTCACGATTAGTTGAAAATTTTTGGGGTGGTTTGGGCGGGAAGTTCTTGTGGATCGTTGCTTGCCAATGGGTTTGCTCGCTATCGGGGCCCATTTCGAGGCTTTTAGCACATTTTTTTAATGGGTGGGTTTGGGACGTTTCGGGATTGAGTTTTCATTAAATTTTTGGGGTGATTTCTTTTGTGTGGGGGCCCGGGGTAATCTCCGTTGTGGGCCTTTTATTGTCGTTGAGTTGGGTGACGGATCATTCGGTTCCCGTTGGACCTGACAAGACGGAGGGTCCCAGGCGTCTGAATTTTTTTGGGGATATGTAGATCGAAGGTGGAGTGCAGGCTACGGCGGGTAAAAATTTGGAAAACCCTACTGGGAGGTCTGCCGGGTGGTTGGTTTGTTGCAAGATTCCCCTCATGAGAGCTGCAAGCTTTATTGGGAAGATCAATTCGCGTGTAGGATTATGCCCATGGGGCGGGTGTTTGTGTCGGCGGCTGGCAGAGCGACGTTCTGGGCGTGAACTAAAAAACCGCACCACTTAGTTAGCGTTGACTTGTGAGAACAGGATGGAATTTTGAGGGTGTGGGCCAGCTTTCTGGATTCATATAACGTGCGGTTCGATTATTCTGCAAGGGAATTGTACTAACCAGGAGATCGACATCTTCACGGGATGCGGCAGGTAGCACGGGGCTTTGGGGCCATTTGCGGGGTGCGCTCGGTGCGGTGTGCGGCCCGTGGCCGGAGGCGTGGCGAGATCTTCCGGTTATTAGAAATTTCGCGTTCCTGGAACTTTTTCCTATCGTGGTGGCTTTGGAACTGTGGGGTGATACTTTTCGGGATCGGAAGGTTCGCTTCTTTTGTGATAATTTGGGTAGTGGTCTTGGCAATTAAACCAACTTGACGGGCCTCTTCGCCGCCAGTGGTTGTGTGTTCTCTTGCGTTTGTTGGTTTTGAGATGTCTTGAGCGCAATTCGTGGGTGAGGGCGGAACATGTCCCGGGGGTCCAGAATGCGGTCGCAGTGGGAACGGTTCCGGACCTTGGCTCCGTCGGCGGCAGAACACGGGAAGAATGCCCCAGTCATCTATGGACCGTGGCCTTCGGGGACGCAGACCCAGCTGATTAGGGCGTCTTTGTCAGGTGGGACCCTGGGTCTGCTTATGAAGCTTGGCTGGGTACAGTGGTTGGATTGGATCAGCAAACTGGAGGATGTTGTATCTGAAGAGAATCGCATCGGGGCTTTAGTGTGTTGGCTGGGGCGATGTTCGGGGGGCTCGGATTGCGTCCAGTGTTCTAGAGTCTCCAGGATTTATGTCGGGGCTGGCGTTTGGGTTTAAAATGCGGCCGGTTGCGGGATTTGACCAAGTCTTTTGTGGTGTCTCGGGGCACTTCGGGGTTATAGGCGAGGCCAATGGGTAAAGAGATTTCCGGTCCGGTGCGTGTTCGCTCTGGCTTCGAATGTCTTGCAGGGTGTTGGGGGACCGTTGCCAGCTCGGGTTTACAAGTGGCGCTTTTTCAGCTGGCTTTTGCTTTAGCAGTCTTTGGGGCAATTGCGGGTTGGGGAGTTGGTTGTTCATAATTCGGTTAAGGGGGGGGGGGGGGCCTCCAACAGGGAGGATGTTTGCTGATCTTGGGGATGCGATTATGTTTTGGCTGCGTCGGTCTTAAGGGACAGATCAGGCCGGCAGGGGGGAGCCCGGGTGACCTGTGGGCGGGTTCCGGGGGTCTGCGATGTGTCCGGTTGCGGTGTTGGCGAGAGAGAGTTTCGGGTTTTTGCAGGAGGGCTGAGAGTGTGGCCTCTCTGTCGTTCATGCGGGATTGGGGACAATTTTTGTCCCGTTTCCCAGTTTCTGCGGTGTTTAGGCGGCTGTTTGGTGGCGGTTGTGGGCTTGACCCTTGCTGCTTTTGCGCTCATTTCCATTCGGGTGCGGATACCGAGGCTGCGGGATGGGGCCTCAGTGCGGAAGTGGTGGAGGATTAGGGGAGATGGGTGTCGGATAGGTTACGGCTGCTACATCCACGGGGCCACATCTGGCGGCGCTTAAGGCGGTGGTAGGGCTAGGGTAAACAGAGGGGTGGTAGGGGTATTGCCACTATGTTGCTGTTATCAGCTTGATTTTTTCTTTGTTCCAGTTCGTTCTCCGTCCCTGGTTTGGGATCATTGCTATTCTTACGTGTGCATTGGGGGTAGGCCGAGCGAGCGGGACATGCGCCGGCGGCCGTCCAATTGGGCTTTACACGGAGCGTCAGCGGTGGTAGGTACGCTGGCTGGGACGCCCGTGGAATGCGGGTGGTTAGGCGTATTATTAGTCCCGGAGGATTGAGCAGTTTTGCAGCCTGGGATAGGCCTCCGAACATTCTTTGTAGCTACATGTAGGGGGGAATGATTTGGGGTCTCTGACATCCAGGGAGTTGACTCGGAGCATCAAGTATGACTTGTTGCGATTGTGGAGGTCATTCCCAGGTATGGTTTTTGTCTGGTCCGACATTGTGTTTGGCACCCTGGAGGGGTGCTGCTCGGTGGAGAGGTTAAAAAAGGGAGAGTCAAAGTGAATAGGTGGTGGCAAAATTTGTGGCTGGGAAATGGGAGGTGTTTGAAGGCATTGGAGTTGGAAGGGGGGGGTGGACAAATTTTGGCGGTCTGATGGTGTGCATCTGACGGCGGTTGGTTTGGACCCTGGGCTCTGGGCCCTCAGGAAGGCATCAAGAGAGCCCTGGGCCTGGTGGGGGCCTTGCATGCATGAGGGTTCATGGCAAGCTCGTGGTGGCGACGGGGGTTCTTGGAATTGAATGAGGAGATACGGTGAGGTAGTCATTCGGGGTATGATTCCCTCATGGTTCGGAAAATGGTGGATCGACCTGACGAAGGTGGTGGGCTCTTGAAGGCTGGAATCCCTGCAGAGCAAAATGGGTGAACCATCTTGTATGGCTTTAGGACCCCGAGCCAGTGGAGTGGGCTGGGGTAATGATGGTTTGGTTCCTTCGGGGATTTGGTCGCCAGGTCGTTGGTTGGTTCCAAGGACCTCTGCCCCATCTGGTTGTGGCGTTTACGGAGTTAACGTTTACAGGTATTATGGAAGGTATATATGTATATATATAGTGGCATGTGGGGTTGTGATGGTGTTACATATATACATATATATATGGGAGAGTTATGTTATATTTTTATATGACAGTTTATTTATGTTGTATTTTGTTAAATAAAACGGCTGCTGTGGCCAATTTTATCCAATCAGTGTCAAGTGTGTTTATTTCAAGAGGTCACAGCAGGGAATGGTAGGTATGGGGATTGGAGGGGGGTGGGGGGTTAAGGGACAGTTGGTTGGGCTGGAAGTGCATCAGCGCTCCAGTGGTCAAGCAGCGTGCCGGACCGGGACACGCCCCCTAGGGGAGGCGCGCCATGACCCGGCGTGCTGGGCGCAGCTAAGCCGCTGCGGACGTGCGGCCGGAAGGGGAGGCGGAGCGAAGGTGAAGGGAGTGTTAGTACTTCCCCTTCCGCCCATTAGTCAGTCTGCAGGCGCAGAGGCAGCAGTCCCACCCTCCCTCCCTAATGTTGGTGTTGTCGTAGTTAGAGCACGAGTGAGGTTGTCATGGTAGCCGTTGGCGGCGGGGGTTCTTGGAATTGGATGAGGAGATACGGTGAGGGAGTCATTTGGGGTATGATTCCCTCATGGTTCGGAAAATGGTGGATCGACCTGGCGAAGGTGGTGGGCTCTTGCAGGCTGGAATCCCTGCAGAGCAAAATGGGTGAGCCATCTTGTATGGCTTTAGGACCCCCGAGCCAGTGGAGTACGGCTTGGGGGTAAATGGTGGTTTGGTTCCCTTTGGGGATTTGGTCGCCAGGTCGTTGGTTGGTTGGTTCCAAGGACCTCTGCCCCATCTGGTTGTGCCGTTTACAGAGTTAACGTTTACAGGTATTATGGAAGGTATATTTATATTTATGGTGGTTTGGTTAACTTTGGGGATTTGGTCGCCCAGGTCGTTGGTTGGTTGGTTCCAGGCCCTCTGCCCCATCTGGTTGTCCCGTTTACAGAGTTAACGTTTACAGGTATTTATGGAAAAGGTTTATATTTTATTTATGTTCATATTTTATTATGTTTATTTTGTAAGGTGGGCTAACAGAGGGAAGGGTGTACAAGGAGTTTTTACATCCGGCCAGTGCCCTGGCATGCACCTTTCAATGTCCAAACACATGCCCCCAAGGTAAGGAGACTTGGGGGAATGAAAGGCCAAACTTCAATAGGTGTCGACATTTTAGACTGTCGACATATGTTTAACATGCGTAATATGTTAGTATGGCTTCAGCCTTTTCCCTGGGTCGGCCTTTCATTGGGAGTGAGCATAGAGCAGGGTGGGTGCTAAATTCCCATGATTCCACTCGGGGTTTACCTGGAGTATAAAAGTCAGCAGCTAAGCTGACTATGGTGGTTACAACCCCTGGCTACCTTCAAGCCTTGGGTGGAGTCCTGCTGGAAAACCAGCAGGGTGAACTTGCAGACTGACAGTAAGGGCTGACCTCTGTTATTTTAGAGCCCAGACGGGCAGGCGTTTTGTTTTTTTTGTTTGTGTTTGTGCATGCCTTGCACGTTGTACTTTCTGTTTGCTGCTAAATAAAATACAGAAGCCCTGTATTTTCACCTGGAATACGTCTCTGTCTCTGCCTGAACACGTGAAGTCACGATCCCAGAGCGCTAAAGCTCACACATGGTGGAGGACGAAATTGGGCAAAATAGGGAAGTACTTTCTGAGACAGAGGAAAAAACGTATGTCCTGGGTGCAAGCAGCTACCGCACGGTCAGCAGAGGCGGGTTTTAAAATGGATGAGTTGGTGAAGCAGCTAATTCAAGCCAACGCTAACCTCCAGCGGATGGCGGCCAGCCAGCAGAAAACGCACGAAGAGACCATCCGGGCGCAAGCTGAGACGAATCGCCTGCTAATTGAGACCCACCAAGCCACGGTGAAAGAGCAACAGCAGGTAAACCACACGCTGCAGCAACAGCTACAGACCCTGGCTGCAAGGCCAGAAGTACCAACAAGTGGCTCGGTTCACGGCCCGCCAGTTGGTGCAAGGTTCCCTGCGCAAGATGTCGCGGATGACGACATCGAGGCCTACCTGGGGACCTTTGAGCGGATAGCAGAGAGAGAGCAGCTGCCGGCGGACCTTCCTAACGGGCGAACCGCAGAAGGCCTACTTCGACCTGCGTGTCCAAGACGCCAAGGACTACAACAAACTGCGGGGGGGAGATCCTGGCCCGACTGGGGGTCACCCTGGCCGTACGGGCCCAGAGAGTACAAGCCTGGGAGTTTAATCCGGCCAAGCCCGCCGATCACAAATGTACGACCTGTTCCACATTCCCAACAAGTGGTACAGCCGGAGACCCACACCCTGCCAGGTGGTCGAGCGTGTGGTCTGTGACCGTTTTGTGCGGGCCCTCCCGTCAGCTCCAGAGGTGCGTGGGGTACACCGACCCCAAAAGCGTGGACGAATTTGGGTCGCGGTTGTGGAACGGTACAGCGCTACAGAGGGAGTTCCTGCAGGTCCTACATCCCCGGGGAATCCGCAGACCTCCAACCGCGGAAAGGGATGCTCCTGTCCCGAAAGGGGGTCCCGGGTATACGGAAGGGGGGAGAGGCCACCTACCCCAAAACGGGCCCCTGTTGCTAAGGCCCAGGACCCCTTAGTCTGCTGGCGATGCAAGGAGGGGGACATTGTGGCGGCACTTTTGCCCGGGGCAGGGAGGAACCCATGGAATGTGGGAGGGGGAGGCGTACCTCCTGGTTTGCCCGGCCGTCATATTCCACTGGGTCGCTGCGGGAAAAAGGAACCGACGAGAGTGCCGGGTTTACCATTAATGGACATTTGGTGAGGCCTCCTGGACTCGGGGAGCTTAGGGGACCCTTGTGCAAGCCGACTGGTGAGCCCAGAGCAAACTACTCTCACGCCGGATAGGGTTAGTTTGTATCCCTGGGGTCACCAGTGACTACCCCACTTCCTTTCTGGCAATAGAGACTGCCTGTGGGGTCACCCAACATGAGGTGGCCGTGGTGACCAGTTTACCTCACAGCGCAGTTATTGGCTGTGACTTTCCGCTGTTTTGGGACCTGTGGGGAATAAAACTCATAAAAGGGTATAATGATGTACCTGCTGTAAATGACGTGTGCCAAACAAGTGGTAATGTTGAACCCTGTGCCTTTTCCCTTGTCGGTCCTGGTGGAGACCCAGAGGAGACCCCTCTGAGTTAGAAACTCTCCTCCTTGCCAGTCTCGAGGGGGAAATTTTGGCACAGAAAGTGAGGGACCCTAACTGGGTAACGCTTGGAAAAGCGTAAAGATCATTGATGGGAGACCGCGGGAAACCCAGGAGGAGGAGTTGGTCTACCCGCACTTCGCCGTTACGGGCAATTTATTATACCGGGTGAGAAAGACGCCAACAGAGGGTGGTGGAACAGTTGGTAGTACCCGAACACATGTCCGTTATGATTTAGAGCTGGCCCCTTTCCCCATGTGTTGGGGGGGACACTTGGGGCGGAGAAACTAGGGAGCGGGTGGAGCGTAACTTCTACTGTCCCGGCATCTACAAGGCAGTGGATGAATTCTTTTCAGTCCTGCCCGGAGTGTCAGGTCCACGCCCCTAGACCCCATTATCGGAGTCCTTTGGGTTTCCCTTTCCCCCCATTATAGAGGTACCATTTGAGCGGATTGACATGGATCTGGTCGGCCCCCTCCCTAAATCAGCTAGAGGGCCCCAGCATATTGGTTGTACTGGATTATGCCACCGAACCTAAAGCTATAGCCCTCAGAAATACCTCCTCTAAAGGGATAGCTAGGAGCTGTTTCAGCTATTCCCCCGTACGGGGATCCCAAGGAGATCCTGACCGATCAGGGTACCCCCTTATGTCCAAGGTAACCAAAGAGCTATGCCGCCTGCTAAAAATTGTCCACCCGTGCACCTCTGTGTACCATCCCCAGACCGATGGTCTGGTCGAGCGCTTTAATAAAAACCCTTTAAAAGGGGATGTTAAAAAAGGTGGTGGACAAGGATGGTAGGGATTGGGACCACCTGTTGCCCTATCTTATGTTTGCCATCCGGGAAGTCCCCCAGGCATCACGGGGTTCTCTCCATTCGAGCTGCTATATGGAGACATCCCCGAGGGCTCCTGGACATAGCCAGAGAAACATGGGGGCAAGAGGAAACCCCCTTACAGAAGTGTCATAGAGCATATAGCCGACATGCAGGGACAGGATCGCGGAGTTATGCCATTGTAAGGGAGAACATGCTTTCAGGCCCAGGAGCCAGGCCGGGTTTACAACAGGGGCCGCAAGAGTCAGGTCTTTTCAGCCGGGGACAGGGTGCTCGTACTTGTACCAACTGTAGAGAGCAAGTTCCTAGCTAATTGGCAAGGCCCCATGAGATCTTGTGAACGGGTGAGTGAGGTGAATTACAAGGTTTTCCCGCCAGGAAAAAGAAAACCCTACCAAATTTTTTCCCTATTAACCTCATCAAACCTGGAAGGGACCGAGAAAGCCTGGTGGCTGCAAGGGGAGTCAGGGGAGTCCCAAACAAGGAGTTACGCGGAGTCCTTGTCAGAGGTCCAGAGGACCCCCCCCCCCCCCGGAGGTTCGGGAGTTCCTACAGAGGAACCGAGGGGTATTCTCTGAAAATGCCTGGCCGGGGCAGATGTCATCCAACATGCATTGTCACCGAGCCCGGCCAAAGGTGCGGCTTAGACCATACCCGGGGCCAGAAGCCAGAGGCAAGCCATTTTCAGAAAAAAGTGAGGAAAATGCTAGCCCTTGGGGTAATAGAGAAGTCCCAATGTGGGTGGTCCGCCCCATCGTGATTATCCTAGCCAGATGGTAGCTTGCGGTTTTGTAAAGACTTTTCCCCAAGTTAAAAGAAAATCTCCAAAATTTGATGCTACCCATGCGAGGGTCGATGAGCTGATCGAGAGGTTGGGACCAGCGAGGGTATATGACCACCTTAGACCTCACCAAAGGGTATTGGAGGTTCCCCTCACAGATCAGGCCAAAGAGAAAACGGCATTTTCCACCCCAGAGGGACACTTCCGTACGTCGTTCCTTCCCTTTGGTTTGCATGGGGCCCTGCGGACCTTTCAGAGGTTAATGGACATCATCCCGCAGCCGCATAAAAACTATGCAGCCGCATACCTGGATGATGTGGTGATCTACAGCGCCGTTGGGATTCGCATCTGGCTAAGGTGCAAGCAGGGCCTAGACGCGGGTAGGGCCGCCGGTCTAAACGGCCAACCCACAGAAGTGCGCAAAGGCTAGAAGAGGCTCGCTACCCCGGGTATAATATTGGCCGAGGGGTCATTAAACCCCAGGTGACAAGCTCGAGGCCATTCAAAATTGGCCTCAAAACCCGTGTCCAAGAAACAGGTTAGGCCTTCCTTGGATTGCAGGTTAATACAGGAGGTTTGTGCCAGCCTTTGCCACAAAAGCTGCCCCTCTCACATATCTCACCAAGGGAGCAAAAACCACCCTAGTAAAGTGGAACCCGGAGGTTGAGCAAAGCCTTTCTGAACTTAAGGAGGTACTCTGTAAGAGACCGTACTGGTTACCCTGATTTCAGAAGGGAATTCATAGTACAGACGGATGCCTCAGAGGTGGGTTTAGGTGCAGTTCTGTCCCCAAAAGGGGTTTAAAGGGGAAGAGCACCCCGTCGGGTACCTCAGCCCGGGAAACTGTCGGCGGCAGAAAAGAACTACTCGATTGTAGAGAGGGAATGTCTGGCTCTGAAATGGGCAATCGAGGCGCTGAGGGGAAATATCTGGTGGGGAGGCAATTTAGGGTGATCAACTGATCACTCCCATTGAAATGGATGGCCCAAAACAAAGGGAAGAATGCGGAGGGTGACCGGTGGTTCCCGGCCCTACAGGATTTTAAGTTCTGTGTAGAACACCGTCCAGGGTCTCAACAAGCAAACGCAGACGCATTATCTAGAGTACATAGTTTCGGGGCACAAGGTTTCTCCGCCCCACGGGTCTGAGCAGAGGGGGGGGGATATGTAGGTGGCACAGCAGGAAGGGTGTACTATGGAGTGTACATCCCGGCCAGTGTCCTGGCATGCACCTTTCATTGTCCAAACACCTGCCCCCAAGGGAAGGAGACTTGGGGGAATGACTGGCCAAACTTCAATAGGTGTCGACTTTTAGACTGTCGACATATGTTTAACATGCGTAATATGTTAGTATGGCTTCAGCCAAATTTCCCGGGTCGGCCTTTCTTGGGGAGTGAGCATAGAGCAGGGTGGGTGCTCACTTCCCATGACTCCCCTCCGGGGTTTACCTGGGAGTATAAAAATCAGAAGGTAAGCTGACTATGGTGGGTTACAACCCTGGCTACCTTCAAGCCTTGGGGTGGAGTCCTGCTGGAAAAACCCGCAGGGTTTAACTTGCAGACTGACAGTAAGCTGACCTCTGTTAGTTAGAGCCCAGACGGGCAGGCGGTTTGTTTTTTTTGTTTGTGTTTGTGCATGCCTTGCACGTTGTACTTTCTGTTTGCTGCTAAATAAAATACAGAAGCCTTGTATTTTCACCCGGATACGTCTCTGTCTCTGCCTGAACACGTGAAGTTACGATCCCAGAGCCGCTAAAGCTCACACAATGTATATATATAGTGGCATGTGGGGTTGTGATGGTGTTACATATATAAATATATATATATATGGGAGAGATATGTTATATTTTTATATGACAATTTATTTATGTTGTATTTTGTTAAATAAAACGGCTGCTGTGACCAAATTTATCCAATCAGTATCAAGTGTGTTCATTTCAAGGGTGTCACATAATCTCCAAAAAATTGGGAATCTCGCAAGAGAACAAAGAGTGACTTTTGATCACTTATTTACTTTTTTGCCATAGGCAAACTTAAACTCTATCAGTTCTCTATCTATTAAACACTAAACGTAACTTTTATTATATCTAACTTTTAACTCTATACACACTATGTTAAAAACACTGATATCTATCCCTTTAATTTTAACCATTTTTGCTTCTGAAGAGGGATAACTCCACTTTCTATCATCAAGTCTGGTGGAACCCACCTATTAACAGGAGAGCCTTATATCTTTAGCAAAAGTACTAGCTTCAGTAAAGGGATCCCAAGCAACTACTTGGGCAGTCGTCCTAATCTCATAGACCGAACAATTTTAGGCCCCTTGTGACACCGTCTGCAAGCAGGTGACACTGGTAGGTCAGAGGTGGGAGTGATCACAATTTAAAACGTTCATGCCTGACCTCGCAAACATGTTTCGCAGCTAACCTGGCTTTTTCAAGGTTAGAGGTCCTATGGCAAAATGAGTAAATATAGTGATCAAAAGTCACTCTTTGTTTCTCTTGCGAGTTTCCAAATTTTTTTGGAGATTATTGTGACAAGTTTGGGTGTACTGGATGTTCAAGTGGGGAATCTAGGGAATGCAGGTTTTTTGAGTCAAGAAAATTAATTTGGATATTTTATACAAGCTATGTAGTATTTTCTAATCATACCATTCCATTGATGAGACTAACATCTACAAGCCATTGTTCAGAAATTATTAACTTAAAAATCAACAAAATTCGGGCAGGCTGGGAAGTAGCCAGTATAGAGACATATATACAACAACAATTGTGTTTATAGAGGATTAAGATTTGCCCTTGAGTCCAATTACACATTTAGAGGATCCCATTTGTTATACAAAGGGTGGGAAATATAATGCTAACTGATATTGCTCTCTGTTATTGATGTATTTCTGTCTGAATATGAGGTGAATTTCATTCAAAAAATTAAAAGTGAACAAATAAATCAGGAGATAGTGGAGATTAATATCTGTCGGGCCCTTCCAGATTTCCCTGAATTAGAACAAAATTTACAAGAAATCATAGAATCTCTGAGAGGAGATATTAAGGAAGGAACATAACAAATATCTGGAGGGATCGAAAGGACTCTTCGATAAAAATCAGGTTTTATTTTTGGAAAAATAGTAGATTGTCTTACAACCCTAATCTGTATTCAGAGCTGTCAGATTCGAGACTTCTGTGTGGAGAATACTCCACAGGTTTATTGATATCTATACAAGGGTGAAGAAAAGTGGCTGGAGGGAAGGGTCAGAGAAAGACCGAGGTGGGACAAAAAGAAAACGCATAAAATATCTTCTACTCAGGCAAGTGCAAGTTCAGGGAATCTCAGAGATGTCAATCTGGAGAGGGATCATGGGATCAAAATACATTGTCCTCTTATGCACTCTGTGGTGTGGTGGCCCGATGTGTGGGGGATCACAGGCAATGATTCAAATGGCAATACAAACCCGCCACCAGTGGCAGGAAATGGACAGGTTATGAAACATAGCGCAAAACTCAATATCAGCGCAAATACATCCACTTTTTTTGACCACCAAGGATTCTCTTGAGGGATCGAGAGAAGGGGAATCTTCAGAATAACAAAGGAGGAGCACTACAAGTGATTAACTTATCCTCTCATAGATTAACGAAAATCAATAACAGGTGTTGTCATCGGTCTTACGGTTCACTCCCATGCCCAAATTAATGATTTGTATGGAAGTAAAAGATATATCTTTTTGCTAGAAAGTTGGCTTTGCCATTAATAATATCATAAAATGAAAAGTAATGATGAACAACCCTTTAGAAAAACTAGAGGAGAAAACATTGGGTGATCTTGAAACAATTGCAGGTTGAGGTGAAGGAGACCCCATAATTCTAAGATATACTTGACAACAAATTTGATGCTAAAATCTAGGAATACACACCTCCGATATCACAATATTATTTTTTGGATACGTTTGTGGAAGTAGTAACGCAAGATATAAAGAAACTAGCACTCAGGCGTACAAATCTTCTTAAATTTAAATTGGGAGGATGAAGTAGCTATTGCAGAACTTACAATTAACAGGGAGATTAGTAATGAAACCAGTGATAAGGGTGTATTTTGTTCATCTTAATAAAAGTGACTATAGAGCGATGGTTGTGGAGAATACTTGTGCTTCAGTAACATATATGAGAGGCTTCAAAGACCAAACCAATGGTATCTGAATGAATTGAAAAGGATTTTGGATTGGGATTGAGGAAAAAATTAATTACTCGAGGAGGAGAAAAATTTATGCTAAATGTGAATCATACTATTGCTTTCCTTTATGCATTACCAAAAGTGCATAAGTGGTTGTGCAATACCAGTAAGACCGATAGTTCTCAGGTTAGAAAACATTACACAAGGACCCAGCACGTATGTTGATCTATACTGATGCCTTTGTCACGGCCTTCCTTCATATCTTAAAGATACGAAGGACCACTGTGTATGAGAAATTAACGCATCTAGTGGAGCGTGAGAGTCACTTCTTGCAAGTTTTGTCGTAGAAGCCCTATACAGTAACATCAGTGTCATGACCTGGGCCTGAAAGCAATCAAGTATTTTTGAACACAAGACGGTACACAATTTACGGAACCACAAATGATTTTGTTTTACAGCTATTGGGATTTTGTTTTGACACATAACTATTTTTTTGTTTGATGGCACCTTTTATCACAGATTATAGGCGCCGCCATGGGAACTGTTTGGTGCACCAAGTTTTGCTAATCTATTTTTAGGTTGACCTCGTCGCGCGGAAGTGGTGAGGATGCTATGTTTTTTCTGAAGACCTTGAAATATCTCAGATCGGATTTTAGTTTGGGGGCGCTTATTGACTGATATTCAGATTTTTTGTGGATGGTATGTGAAAAATTATTTCAGGGATTTTGTATATAGACTTAATGATAATGAAATTGGGATGAATTCACATTTGAATTCAGCGGGATAGAAAATTTAATTTTTTGGATTGGAAATTATGTTGGTTGAAAATGAGCAGATTTAACACAGCATATTTCGGAAAATTACGGCTACCAATAGTTTTGTTACATTGCTCTAGTTGGCATCCACCTTCACAGAAAAAGGAGATTCCCATAGGCCAATTTCTTAGCTGCTCGTGATAATTGTTCTACATTAGAGGATTTCAATGAGGAATGTATAAAGTTAAATGCAAGTTTTCAGGCAGGGGGTTATCCTAAAAAATGTTTGAGGAAGGGTTTATAGGGCTTTGGCCAGGAACAGAGGACATTTATTATTCAGTAAAAGAAAGAAAGAAAAAATACTTTAATTCGTTGTTTAG
This sequence comes from Phyllomedusa bahiana, assembly GCA_025379985.1. Taxonomy (NCBI): domain Eukaryota; kingdom Metazoa; phylum Chordata; class Amphibia; order Anura; family Hylidae; genus Phyllomedusa; species Phyllomedusa bahiana. The sequence goes on along the minus strand of JAODAL010035004.1, from coordinate 27,372 downwards.
GTACCTTTTTTTGATAGTGCTAATGAAAATGAGTGCTATTCGTAGAAGGACATTGGCCTTTCTTAGGCAGTTACAGTATTCTCTGAGGTTGATTTATAAATACTCTAGTGTCACTTTATAGACAGAGGAAGAAAATCTTAGGATGAATTTTGTACATAGTCATTTTGAGGGAGATGGCAAAAACATTGGTTGCGGTCTACGGTGGTAGGCTCATATCCCCCCTCCCTCAGCCCCTTAAATTCTCTGCGGCATTGTTCATTCTGACCATTCATATGGAAAACTAAAGATTTTGTTATCCCACATTGTTTAGAGATGATTGGAGATAAGACAATTCATCAATTGTAAAAACCAGGAGGGGTGGTTTATGGGGCTATGTGTATCTGCCCAAGATCTATGTGGAAAGAAAAAAAAACCATAGGAGTTTCGTCTGTTCGGATTCGAAACATTCTGAGTACTATTAATCATAGAGGGTGACACTCCCTAGCAGACACATTTGGCATAGTACATAATGCGAAATAGGAGGTGCTAAAATTTTTGGGGCATTATGTTGGAAAAAAGCTAGGGGAAAGAAAGGGCGATTTGGATGTTTGTTTTTGTTGCAGGAAGAGGGCAAGATGGCTACACAGACTAATACATTGAACCTAAAGGCTAAATGAAGGTTTTCATTTTCGGCATTTATTTGATCTGGTTGATTCCCTATATATATAATTTTCTTGAAGAAAACATGATATATTGATTACGTCACGGTCAGTGGATTTGCATAGTTGAATATATGACTATGGAAGCATCAGAGTTCATATATGTGTTTTTTTTTTTTTGTTTGTTTTTTCCCCCTCCTTCCATCTTCCTCGCGCCCCTTCCCCCCTCCCCTCTCCTCTCCCCCTTTTGCCTCTACGGTTTTTCCTCATTGTCCCTGGGTCCTGTAGTGATGAGAGATATTCATCACGTGAGGCCACGGTTTCTGTTTGGCAAATTAGGGATGCATGTGTGTTGCTTTTGCAGGGGACTATTCGTGTGTGTACTCATGTATGTGAGATTTGTTGTTCCTGCTTGCGGCGCTGGTCTGGTGCGGGGGGCGATGCAGTGGATGCGTGGCAGGATTTGAGGATGCTGGCAGTTCTTACAATGCCTCCCATTGTGTGATATGGTGATTGAATGGCTAGCTGTGTTGTGCCGTAGGACGGAGATTCTTCAATGAGGGACTTGTGAGGTCAGATGTGGGGAGGGTGGGTTGGGCTAGCCATAGACCTACGTATTATTAAATGAGCAAGAATATAACATGTGAAAGAGAAGTAGTTTATGAATATAGTCTTAAGACAATACTATACATGGCAGTGGGAACATGTAATTTAATGGGGCCTGCAGCTTCTGCTTTGGAATGAATTGCATTTTTCATACATAGGAGAAGAGCTTTTATGGGAAGATAATATGAACAGTGAGTAATATTGTACAGTGGAGTTCATATTCCCAATGAATACTGCATATTAGATATTGAGAGAAGGGGCTTATGGTAATTGACAAAGATGGGCAGGTGTGCTAGTGTATGTGATCCTAGTCTGCTTAGTTCTTGCTGGTGAGGCACGCAGTTGCAATATTATGAGATGAAGTGAGATGGGAAGCCATCACAGTCAGGCTGAGGTGTTTGTTTTGATGCAGTGCATGGCATAGGGAGTGCGGATAACGATGGGGCGCAAGCCCGTTATTGGAGATGGCGAATTTGACTGAAGGTTGTTGCGGGGATCATGAGTGCATGAGTGGGCCAGCTTTAGTGGACATGTTATGAGTGGTGCGCGCGCGGAAGAGGGAGTGGGCATTTATGTGGATTCTCGGATGGCTATTGGTGAGCACTGAATGGGTGTTTTCCCTAACATGTTATAAAAGGAAGGGAGCTCAGACCACATTTTGATTGGCCCTCTAACCCCTTTGATAAAGCCAGGTTAGCTGGCGAAACATGTGGGCGAGGTCAGGCATGCCCTTTTAAAATTTGTGATCCCCTCACCTCTTTTAAAGGTCACCTCCCTGCAGCCGGGGGAAAAGGGGGGCCCCTTTTTTGTTCTGTGTCTAGAGATTAGGGACGCTCCCCCAAGGGTATTTGGGTTGGGTTTTCCCTTCTGAACTATACTTTGCTATAAAATAAAAGGTTTCCCCCTGTTTTAAAGTGGGGTTCCACCAGACTTGGGGATAAAAGGGGGGGTTAAATTCCCTCTTTCAGAACAAAAAAGGGTTAAATGATGAGGATAAAGATCAGGTTTTTTAAATAGTGTGTAAAAAGGTTAAGAGTTTGTAAAAATAAAAGTTTCGTTTTAGGGGTTTAATAGATAGGAATGATAGAGTTTAAGTTTGCCTAGGGGAAAATTTAAAAATAAAAAACACTGAAGATATGGGCAACCCTTTATACAAAGTAAAGTTTTTTGCAGTTGTACAGCTTTTTAACAAGCAAATTTGATTCCCTCAGGATAAGTCAGCACAGCCCCCAATGTCCAAAAAAGCTGGCAAAGAAGTGAAAATTGGGTCCCAAATTTTCCCCTTTTCCCCCCTACGTACATTGGACTTGTTGTGTTTTCAAAGGTTTTCTGTGTGAATTGGGGGCAATTTTGTTAAAATTTGTGTTAAACCCCTCTCACACTCTTCAAATGGTTTACTGGACATTCAGCATGTCACTTTATGGCCAAAACCGTCTGAGGAACTGGAAAAAAAAAATTTTTGCCACAAAAAAACGACCCAGAATAAAAAGAAGGGTTTCCCATGACACACCAAACCGTTTAACCAATTTTTTTAAATACATACTTTTAAACCTAAGCAGGGCCCACTTTTCCAAAAGTCCCCTATAGATTTTCAATATTTCAAAAATTGGCGGATACTTTTATTATTTTAGATACATAAATATATTGTATTAAAAGACAATTAAGTTACATGCTATGTGGCAATACACAGAGTAAAGTTATATACAAACCTAGTGATATACAGTTTTTAATAGAGAGCACCCTACTTCCTGCCTGGGGCATAAAGGGGTTTTCAATCACAAAACATTAAAAACAATGGAAAAATTCCCAAAAACCCCAGCCGCCATTTTTTAAAAAATCAGGGCCCCCCCCCCCTCATTCCCACAGGGGTGTCAATAAAAGTGAGATTTAACATGGTGGGGGAAAAAAGTTATACAGCAGGGAAAAGAGCTGGCTCCCATTCCCTTTTCTGTTTAAATGGGGGGGTGTCAGTTGCAATTAGTAGCCAGCACCCGCCACCTATTAGTGGGATTGCAGAGCAATCCCGCTACACGGCTCCTTAACGGCACTATACAAAAATTATTTGTAAACTTTTAAAATTTAAACATTTAGAAGTCTGAAATTTCTAGAAATTTTTAGAAGGACACAATGGGCAAAAAGTATGAAAACTGGGGCAGACTAGAGAGACGTACTTCTCGGTAGGTTAGTGTAACTTTCGTCAGTATGTATAAAAGTATCTCACAACACTTTATAAATGTTTCCTGTTGTGAGACAAAAACATGTGCCAAAATGTACACCAAAATTTGTCTTGCCAGTGTGAAATTGATATGGATTATTACATTTGTGCACCACATTCTGTCAAAACACATTCATAAATGTGTCTCATCTTATGAATGTGGTGTGACTCGCCCCATAAAATTGATGCATATAAAACTTTTGAGGGTTTCCCATGTGCCAGCTTGAAAGACCTTTTAAAAATATGCCGGACAGAGGCAACAATAGTTTTCTGGGCACAAATCATGCCAGAAAACTGGCGCAGCCCAGTTTATACATGTTGTCCTGTGGCTATATAGAAGAATATCACTTAATACTAGGACTGATTAAAAATAGGTTCTATTGAAAACCAACAGAAAAAAGAATATGATACAATTCTGAATGTTTTTATAGCCTCCCTCTGCATGGTTGTTGGCTAGGTTAAGTTCATAACATCCTGGTATAAAAATAAGATTATTAAATTGGCAAACCACACAATTGTGTTAATAAAACCAGTTAACAGTGCTAAAATTGATGCAGTCCTTTCAATGTATTCTTTTACCTGAGGATATTTATAGATTCCAAATATATTGGCATATTGTATAGAGAAACTAGATGCCATTCCCTCGATGACAGCAGCAAGAACACCATATGTATCACAGTTGTAATTTGGATATTGTTTGGTATTTCCTGAGTAGATGCGAACTGCTCCTTGTATAGTTCGAAAGAGGTCAACATAGGAATCATACACATTGTATCCCAGGGTCACATTAGGTAAAATGTTTGGGTTATGATTGATTTCATCCACTGCGAATACCAAACTTAGGAAATTATAAAAGTCTTCTAGCAGCATGCTAAAAAAAAATCAAGCACCACAAGTGTCAATATACTTTGTGATTAAAGGGTCATTCTTTTTTTAAACATTTACATGGATATGCCATAGATGTCTGATAGACTTAGGTCCCACCTCTGGGACCTGCACACGTATCTCTAACAAGCTCCCACCCACCCCATTTCACCTACATGTAGTGGGAGATGGGAACCATGATTATATAAACAGGCAAGCAAGATATTGTATGTTGTTTCTGTAACTTTAATAGAAGTTAGAGGGTGTTATAAAAAGGGCATTGCATGGGAGCATTGCTATTTCTGTAACTTTCCTTCAGATCTACAGAAATGGTAGAAATTGTGTAAAACAGACCCTCTGCAGTTTCCATAATCCTGGACAAGTCTGGCCACCACACTATGTCAGGTATTATTACCTCAGGCATGATTGTTCAAGATTGAAATACCTCCTTAATGTAAATTTATGAAGCCAAGACATTAACTATTATTAAGTATTACTGTCATTATGAGAGCCAAAGAAAGGATATTTCAGTGTACATTTGGCCAATTGTCACTTATACATACACTGTGTGAGATCTTCTGGTCTTCACCCCGTTCTTGAAAATATACAGTGAACAGAAGGTCAGAATGAAACCTTGTATGCAGATATAAACAGCTCCTTATTCTGGCAAGTCACAACTAGTGAAGGTAATTGTCAAAATGTGTATAGAAAATATCTGAATTCTTAGCCATAAAAACTCTGATCAAGTTGTCATAGGTCAGGTTGAGTTGTTAGCCTTCTTTTTTAGCTCTTTTACTGTGCTGTATGAACTCCCAGTTTTTCAGTACTGCCTGACCTAGACAAATATTTAGGGGGACATGTGTGAAAACTGTCTAGGTCTAAGACTTTAGTTGTTGCCCTTAGCAACCAATCAGAGCTCCACTTTTATATTTTTATAGCACTATATGAAATGAAAAGTAAGCTTTGATTGGTTGCAATGGGCAACAAAGAAAGTCTTAGACCTAGAAAGTTTTCATGCATGTGGCCCTTAGTGATTTTTTTTTCTTGCACCCATCCTCTATCCTGAGATATTGCTGTCTTTATGGAATGCAGGAGCATGCACTGCCATTAAATGCAACAGGTAAATTTACAGACTTCTGGCATAGGGCTCATGCTATTAATTCCTTAACCCTGATACTACATAAATGCTGCTCCATGCCATTATTATCTCCCGCCTAGACTACTGCAACATCCTTCTCTGTGGCCTCCTGTCTAGCACTCTTGCTCCCCTTCAATCCATCCTTAACTCTGCTGTCCATCTTATTCACCTCTCTCCTCGTTACTCTTCTGCCTCTCTCCTCTGTAAATCCCTTCACTGGCAACCCATTGCCCAGCAAATTAATTTCAGGTTACTAACCATGACCTACAAGGCTCTCCATAACCTCTCCCCTCCATACATCTCTGCCTTAATCTCCAGATATCTTCCCGCAATCTCCACTCTTCACAGGACGTTCTTCTCTGCTCTCCTCTTGTCAGCTCCTCACACAACCATCTCAAAGACTTCTCCTGTGCTTCCCCCATTCTCTGGAACTCACTGCCCCAACACATCAGACTCTCCTCCAATTTCACCAGCTTAAAAAGCAACCTGAAAACCCATCTCTTCAGGATAGCCTATAACATACAATAATCCCGTTGTCACTACACCCACCACAATCATGTCTGCCCCTCACCTTCTGTCTCCTTCCCCCTTTCTTGCCGATTTTAAGCCCTTGCGGGCAGGGTCCTCTTTCCCTCTGTACCAGTTGTTAGTCCAATATTGTCACCATTATACTTGTTTGACTTATGTTATGTATGTAACCCCCTTGAATATACAGCGCCCTGGAATCAATGGCACTCTAAAATATATAATAATAAACTCATTAACTTATGTAGCATCAGCAGAAAGGGGTCAAAATAAATTTATATTGCATTTTAAAATGTATCTTTTAAATAATACATGATTAGTTTTATGCACATAGAATGCAAATGCAGTCAAAAACATAAAAACTTAGTGGCCTCTAGATATCTAAATCCATAAACACACAGCTTTCTGTTTTTATTAGTATATGCTGTTATCTAAATGTTGTACATATATCACAATATAAAATTGACTGAACACATCATTTCTCACCTTATCTTTCGTGGTTGAAGATGTGGAGGACTTGAAAAGTTAAAAGCTTCAGTTTTATAGTAAATATGAATATCAAAAAGCCCACCTATAATAACATCTCCACTCATGTAGAACGGTCTTTGTGGATATTGTGACCCAGGTCTGCAGCCAAATACGGTATTCTGACAGGCGCCTTCACAAAACAATAACAGTGTCACAGCAATACTCAGAATATTTCTCATATTGGAATTTTTATTTGCAAAAAAGGATCAAGGAAGGATTTTCCTAAGTTTAATGTATTAAAAGACACGTGGTCAGTGCAGTGGTGATTGAATTGAATGCTTTTTAATAAAAAAATTTGCTGTTGCTTGTGTTTTTATAACATGTCATTTTGACATATGTTATGTCCCAATGGGAAAATTGCTAGGTTATTGTGAAAGCGAAAATTAGCATCTTCCAATAGAAATAATTATCATTTCAATGTTGTAATTATTAGTCAGCACGAAAGGGAAAGCTTTCCAGGGAATAAAGTAGATTGCTAACTTTAGATAACTTAAGAAAACAAAACCTACTCATCAAAATAACTATTATTCCAATAATCAGCACTTTGAATGAAACATTTTAAGGGTAAGTCCACATAGCATTTTTTCTTGGTCGGATTTTCAGACAATTTGTGGAGTTGGAAACTATCTGAAAACCGACAAGCAACCATCCCCATAGGATTTAATAGAAAATCTGCCCAGCAGCCTACACTGGACTTATTTTCAGCCGGACAGATTTTTATATCGCCGGCATTTCAAAAAACCCGGATCATGCACAATCTTCTGCCTGGTTTTCGGGTATAAGGTGTGCCAGTCACTGGTTACGGAGGATAGGTGAATCCGCAAGCCGCGGACAGAACTGTCCCCCATAACCATTCAAAAGACGTTAAAATACCAACTGGATTCTTAAACAGAATCCAACTGACGTGTGGCCGTACCCTAAAGGTCTAAAGGTAACAGTTAAATGGCTACAAAAATATTTGATCAAGTTCTGAAATAATTACTGTTATTAAGCTACATCCACAATTATAGGGGTTGTCTAACTCCTCCCCCCTCAAAATCTTAGAAATTAAAAAAAAAATTACTCCTTTCATTAAGTCATTACCTGTCATAGAAAAGTGTTATGTATAGTCTAGTAATTACAAATGTCTTAAATTCTGGTCAGAAAACACAAGGCCTAGTTTATTGAGGATGGAGATGACATGTTATCTCCAAGTGTTAATTTTCACGTGGAGCCTTGAGTTTTATCTACTTCAAAAGATGGATTGATGAGGGTCTGTCCATCCAATCTTAACATCCCCCAACCACAATACAATGGTTCAATCAAAGGACATTTACAAATCGGTATTCCTGGTCCTTCTCCCTTATCACCTTATCAAGTTTATGATTTAATGAAAAAACATTGAAATCTGTTTCATCATTACATTCTTATTAAGCTCATCAGATAGTTTGTTTAAACTGCTTTTACTGCTATACATCCTTATCGAAGTATCAGATATCTTTCACGCAGCTTTACTTGGAATGGCTGCATTGTCTGCTTCACCGAGAAGTTATATCAAGAAACCAAAGAAATTTCTCTCTCGGAATGTCTCTTATCAACTAATGCCTAGCAACCTTACGTAGATACAGGAGACTATGAGGTTTCAGCAACAGCCAATTAGCCAATGACAGAATAATCATGTGATTCTTAATATGTAGAAGATATCAAACTGTTACTTCCTGTTAATAAATCCGATTTATGCCCCAGACGGAAAGGGTGGGTTGTATCTCTCGAGCCCCGGCTGTCGACAGCTGTAATAATAATATAATTCAGAGGAGACATTTAATTGGATAGATGAGTAGAGAAAATATACCTCTATCCCTGATTTATCATTTTGACAACCTAACCATCGAGTCAGGGACAACAAATTACCCTAATGAATTGATGGGCAGCTCTAAAATCTGAACTGAGTTTTCATACTATAAAATATGGTTGCAACTGAGAAAAACTGGTTCATAGTGTGGGGTTTGGCCATCATCTGAGCTGTATTCTAATTCCTTCCTTGCCCCAAGGAACAGAAGATTATCTACGTTGTAAGTATTAGGTGTTTTCTGCGATTTCTCCCTTTTATTTTACAACTGTTATTGCATGTATGTATGTCATCTTATTTTGTCCTTATTTTTTAAAGCACTGCACCTTTTTTTCTTTTAAAGTAATTTTCTCATTATAAAGATTAGCTTTCAACATGAAGGAACAGGTAACTGAAGAAGCAAGGAGCCAGTGCATCTGAGATCAGCCACGAGATAAACCAAGTTTCAGAAATTCACCCACCTGAGGTTACCAGTGGTCTTCATTCTCAGGAGAAGGGGAACTTGTCTCCATAGATGGCCTTGCAACAGCTACGTGCCTGTGACCCTAGTATACGCCTACAACTGATCCTGCAGTACCAACTGGCCACTGCCGCAGAACACTGGGTGTAGAGAGCGAGAGGCCGCTGCTACAGAATGCCAGGCAGAGTTGGAGTTTCAACTGGAGTTGGCTCAATTCTGAATGCACCATGATATACAATAGAATTGTGACTCCCAGGATATTATGAGAAGTAAACACAATTTGGAGCAACCTGCTCATGTCATGGATGCCTACAACACCCATGAAAAGCCCACAGCAATTGTAACTATTTCTTCAAACTGGAAGGGAAGTAAACCTCTCAGTCCACCACCCACAATGATATTTTGTTTCCCCGACCCACACTATGGATAAAGCAGCACCAATTTTGGAGGATTCAGGTGCTATTTGCAAAACAGCATGTCATTTCAGCCACCCTATGTGCCACTCTAAAAAGGTACTGGATCATCCTACCCTATCTGCTCAAGGAACCCCTACTGTTCTAATGGTTACTGGGACAGAAGGAAAAGCTGTGGTTATCTTGCAGTCTGGCATGGTGGGCAAGTGAATCACTGATGGGAGTAGGGAAACTGAAGCGGGAATTCCTCTGTTTTGTTTACAGTTAGCGAAATCCAAAAGTATGCTTCCTGGAAAAATCCTAGGGACGGAAGTCATTGGGGAAATTAACCCCTCAGTTCACATGGCCCAAGATATGTTGAAACAGAGGGTCAAACCTGCATTTAAAGAAGTGGGGATCCCTGATACCCCAGCACCTGAGAAGAATGTATGTTGCTCTATGTTATGTGATACCCACCATGAGGCTGATGGATAATGCTGATTTATCATAAAAGAAAGAAGCTACAATCACAGTCTTTATACCTCTTTTATTTATTATTTTCTCATTGGAATTATAGTGAAGTGGGTACACAGGAAGTAAACACTGCTGGGATAAGTAAGACTAGACTAGATCGAGAGGGCAATGACAAGAGCAATACATGAAAGGATAGTGGATAATCTCTTTTTGAATAATGGAGATTCTTCACACTTATCAGGTGCTGCTGATAACACTTACAACTCTCAGGCCATAGTTGACTTGGAAGAAAAAATAGTCAAGCAATCCTCTGCCACTCCACTGTGGTGCTATCAGAGCTTACAAAGGGGAGTTCAGAGACACACACCAGGAAGTCATATACATAAGGGAACTTGAAAAAATTCTATGAAAAAAACAATTACCCAAGTTAAAAACAAAATCCATACAATAGTCGCATATGGCTTGTCGATATGGGAAAGCCAGGGTGTTGCCATACAAAACTGTCTAGTAGCGTGACTGTCATTTCTACTTTACCACAATTCTGAATGATTGTTACATGTAAAAACACTTCATATGCCTTCATCACAGTTAAACAAGTATTCAAATCATTGATTTTTATCTTTGATGTGTATTAAGACAACCTGACAGTACACACCTCAGCTGTTCTGTTTGAGATAAAGTAGAGAGTAATAATATTTTTGTTTGTCTAGCTCCAACATGTAGCATTGTACCACTTTATAATATACATAGTACACGTACAGATGAACTCAAGGATTATTTAATAGCAAACTAATTGACAATTCAAACAGAAGGCTGGAGAACCCTACTTACAAGAGCTTACAATTTATATAAGGGTCAAGCGACTTATTAGGGAATGTGGTAGGTCAGCCTAAGAAGATGTGTTTTTTCAGGGCATGCTTAAAGGGAACCTGTCAGATAGATTATGCCCCCTTTGCTTAGGACAGCACAAACTAGTAATAGACCTGCTGTTTCCAGTGCTGTGTCCCTTATTCTGTAACATACAGTAGTTTTCAGAACTTTTAATACTCAAATCTGTCAATTTGCAGCCTGCTCTGCCAGAGAAGGGTCCAGTTTATCCAGTTTACGATCGTATTGTACGCGTGGGGAGATAAGTGACATGTCAATTATTTGCGGCGAACAGGCGCCGCGAGTAATGTAGGTCTATGGGCCGGCGGGCTGCCGGCCCCTGTGCGCCACGGGAGCATGCGCATACTAACACGAGCTCCCGAAACACACAATGTATTGTGGCGCGTTATGTACGCGCTGCAATACATCGTGTGAACATACTCTAACTCTTGATTCTTTTATTTAATAATAAACAGAGACTTTCTTATTCTAGGAATTAAAGTTGTTGTCTGGAGAAGTTTTAAGCTCTTTAAGCATTTTTTTTTTCAGAAAATTAGTTACTAACCACTTCATATTCGCTATTATCGCATACACATCATGCAATGACCATTATAGAAGGAATGGTAGCAATGGCAGTACCACTGCCTCTGTTGATTCCAGTGGTCATATAACTGCTCACATGATCCACAGGTTAATGGTAGTAGGAGGTGGAGGTTAAACCCAGCACATTCCTAGTAGTGGCAATAGTTTCCGTGCAAGACTATATTGTAAAAAAAAATGTACAAAATAATTAAGTCCCCGTATGGTCTTTTTTTTACATTTGAGGAAAAACCATAAAAATGAAAAAAAGTAAGAGGGAAAAAAAGAAATAAATACTGTACACTTAAAAAGCATATCTCCCTTCCCCCCCCCCCAAAAAAAAAAAAAAAGCCCAACTGGTTTGGGACTGCTTGCTAAAGTATATATACTTTGCTATAGTAGTTCTGGTGTAAAGTATATCCACACTGCACCATGTCACAGAGACATCCTGGTGGTGAATACCTTAGAAATATATATATTCCTCTTTAAAAAATATCATTTTTTCAGTGAAAATGGCCTTTGCAACATTTATTCCCTGTTTTTTTTACATCTTTTTATTTCGTTTTTCAAAGTAGAGAAAACAGTTCAATTCAATGTTCATGAACATGTAGCATAGATGGACGCAGCAGTAATAACAAATGTATGTAACATTTGGTGGACCAAATTTCTGACCGTCACCCCATAAGGCATGAAGCCGTGTCCATCAAAATTATGGTGCAGAGTGATATCTTAAAGGATTGACATATTGTACATAGAAAGGCTTATATCCAAACATCCCAATGCGTCTAATTTCCCTGTTATTTTTAAATATAATAAAGCTACATGGTCCCTTTCAAAACAAAGTTTTTCCTGTTTTTATGAGGTTTTACTAAAATGATATAACACTTTGGTGCAAATATGGAACATAGCATTCCAGAACTAGAGGCCAAAATGGCAAATACCTCAACAGCCACTGTGGACGTCCCTTTAGCACTAAGGTATGTTGGAATAAAAAATACCCAAACACTAAAGAAAACCAACATGCTAAAAGTTATTAATTTAGCATCGTTAAAAGTGTCCGGAAGTTTTCTTGCAAAGAGGCAACAATAAAACAAACAGATGCCAAAACACACAAATAACCTAATAAGATATAGAAGGCAATGGCTGATTCCTTATCACATTCTATTATGATTCTTGACACTTCTGACTGTTTGTTATAATATATGGAAGGGGGTGTAACAGATAACCACGTAATGCATATAAACACCTGAAATGTGGAAGAAATGAACACAATATATTTTGGGACTTTGGCTCCTACCCACTTCCTTAAATTCTTCCCCGGTTTTGTGGCATTGAAAGCAATTACTACAATCAATGTTTTAGCTAAAAGTGATGATACAGAAATAGCAAATGTAATTCCAAAAATTGCTTGCCGTAAAAAACAAGTTATTTTTCCTGGACGCTCAATAAAAATAAGGCAACATAGGCAGGAAAACATGAGTGATAATAAAATGAGATAGCTGAGTTCACGGTTGTTGGCTTTGACAATCGGAGTGTCTTGATTCTTAATAAATATCCCAAGAACCACAGTAATAATGACACAGAATAGGGTAGCTATGAAAGTCAGAACTACTCCGATTGGATCTTCATAATACAAGAATGTTACAATTTTTGGAATGCAAGCGGTGCGTTGTTCATTTGACCATTGGTCTTCGGGGCAGTCCATACAAACAGCTGCATCTGGAAAACATGTAAGTCTTTTATAGTGTGCTGTGTATATGAAGCTGCAATAGGAAACCATGCTGAATCCAAGAGCCTAACTAAAATCGGAGTATGTTGTAAAAACTTTCAATGCAAATATTACATTTGGCATTGTTCGCAATTCAATTTCCTAAAAGAAAAGTAATTGACCAATAGAGAAAAGAAAACTCTATCCCATTAAAGGTAGTGGGGCATTGCATCAGAATTTTAGTGCAGTTTGCATCAAAATACTGGCATACATTTTTATTTGTTCAAACAGTTTTAGTCACTTCTTTGCTGAGATCTAAGAAAGGGGCTTGGCTTTATGGAAAATGTCTTTGGCCTCACAGAATGGCAGCGCAGTATTGCTGTGTGCCAAAAAAATATGCCAAATTTTTGCTGCAATTATTGTCACAAACTAAGCGGAGTAAGAAGTGGTGCAAACTTAGATACATTTGTTTAACTGTGCCCAACATTTGTCATACAGTTATAAATCTCACACATTTTTAGGATATCAGCAAATTATGCGCTATACAGAGATTGCCATTATTCTCATTGGTCTCTGTCCCTATAGGGGCTTACAATCGAAATTTCAGATTAACCTATTTGTATGTTTTTTGGAGTGTGCGGGATACTGGAGTTCCTTCTTGCAGATATTGCCCTTAATGGAATTTAAACCCAGGACCCCAGAGTTGCAAAGAAACAGTGCAAACCACAGTCACAGTACTGCCTATGGTTTTCATAAATGCATCATTTTTTTTCAGACATAATGAGCTATGGTCATAACTTTGTGATAACTAAGGGTATGTTCACACGGTGTCTCTCGGCACGTACCTGTGCGCGCCGCAAGACACCGTGTGTTGACACCGGAAAGAAGTGACATGTCACTTCTTTCTGCTGGCATTCAATACATGGCGGGGAAGACACCAGGTAATCATTGCTCTCTCTATGAGAACTATGATTACCGTAGTTATTGGGCATATTTCGGGGCGCATTGCAGTGCAATTACGGCCCTAAATACTCCCTGAAATAAGCCGTGTGAACATATCCTAATTGGGACATCAGTTGGCATTCTTATGTCATGAAAAAGAATGTTTTCATCAACGCTTTTATTATGATCCACAATTGTACCATAAAAATAAAGCAAAGTACGAGTATCAACAATTTGGTTTGGGGCCTGGTCAAGTAGGACTTTAGGGGGTTTACTCAAGACAAGGACTAATTATTATTTGGTGGAGAGGGTGTACTTACCTGTTTGGTTAGAAAACTGTCCTTCTGGGCATGCTACACAATCATAGCAGCATACAGGTTGCCCTTCCCTCATTGATTTTCTGTTCCCAGGCTGGCAGGACTTGCTACACACTGATTTTGGAATCTAGATAAAGCATTTTATTGAGATGAATTGAAAAAATTTTGAAAAATTGTTCCCAATTGAAAACATTGTAGTTCATTTTTTGAAAATCAAGTCGTGTGGTACAAAAAATACACAAGGTGGATTTTTTTTAGTTTTTCTCATCATATTTTTACAAAAAAAATTTATTCTTTTCAAAAACCTACCCCCATAAAAAATTTTGTGTGTGATTGACATGAAAGTCCCTCTATTTTTTCTCTTTTTTCAAAAGGGACTGAAAAAGGCTCAAGGGTCAGACCACTACCAATCACACATTCATGGGCTTTTTTTTAGTATTTCAACCATGTTTTTTTCCAAAAAACCCACTTTTTTTTTTTTGGGGTGGCAAAAGATCTTGCTTTAAAATTTCCAAAACCCAAAAGTTTTTAAGGGGGGAGAAAAGTTTTTGTTTGCACTTTGGCCGCAGGTTAATTAAACCGGGCCCGTTTAAAGGGCCCCAAGTTAAAAAATAGTTTTAAAGGCAGGTTAAAAAATTCGGCAGAAAAAAAACCTTTTTCCTTTGCAGGTCAATACTTTTCAGGGCGGGGTCTAGTCCAATAAAACCAAATTTCTGGTTCCAGGCACCACCCTTTTACCCGGGTCTGTTGTTTTTCCCTGCAGGCCCATCCCAAACAGGGCAGTTTTTGACCAAAACCAAAATTTTGGGGCTCGGGGCACCCCCTTTACTCGGGTTCTGGCTGTTTTAAATTTTCGCTTTTTGTTTTGCCTTTAAAAAGAATTTTAAAAATGTGTTCTATTTTCTATGAATGTGGTGGGGACTCCCCCGGGAAAACCCCCAAAAAATTCCTTTGGCCCTTTAAAAAGGGCCCTTTGGGGATTTAAAAAAGGGCCCTTTAAAACGGCCTTTTAGCGGGGGGCGCCGCACTCCGGCCCCCCGGCCCCCGGGCCAGGCGAAACCCGTGCCCCTCTACCGGGACCCCTCCCCGGGGGATGGGTGGCACTCGGGCCGGGGGAGGGGCCGGGGGCGGGGCTCACCCCGGTCAACCCCAAAACCCCTTTTCCTGCTTTTGTCGGGCCACCCCCTGCCGGCCGGGGCCGCGGGGGCCCCCCCTCTAAGCGCACGCGCACGCTGGGTCCTTGGCTTTTTTAAAGGGCCAGCGCGCCGAAAATTTGGGTTTGCTTCCCCGGGTGCTCCCCCTTTTTAAATTGGTGACTTTTCAGCGGGATTTTCTTTGCGGGAAAATTCTTTTGTTGCCCCGAGCCCAGGGGGAAAAGCGTTCCAAAAATTTTTATTCTCGGCCAAAAAGGTGACCAGCCCCCTTTGGGCTACTTTTTCCCGACCCCCAAAACCTCTCCCCGCCTGCCCTGCCCCTTTCCTGCCTGTCCCCGGACCCCGAACCTTTTGCCGCCTGCCCTGCCCTTTTAACGGTCTCCCCACGACTAGGGGTTTACTGGACAAAGGGACTTTGAAACCCCCGCTGCACCTGGGCCCCGCCATCGCAAGAAAAGTCCCCGGGGGGGGGGAAAGACCGGTTAGTCACGCTGCGCAACCCAACCCCGTTTTGGGCGGGGGGGGCTTTTGGTAAAAAACCGGGGGGGCATTTAGTTTCCCGGGTTTCCCTTTGGGCTTTAGTTAAAAAACCCCAAATTCGCTTGCGTTTGGCCCCCAGAGGATCCAAACCCCAAAGCCGTTACGTTAGACCCAAACCCTTTGGATCCCCCCCTGGTCCCCTGCCAAGTTTGGGGAAATCTCACGCCTTTGGGCCCCCGCCCAACATCGCAGAAAGATCGCGCAAAAAAAGCCCCAAGCAATTGGGGGGGGGGTCACTGTCCGCCATGAACCCAAATTTTCCGGCGCCCCCAGAAAGGCCGAAATTCTGCCTCTTCGCCAGCGGTTCCTATACCCCTGGGGCCTTTTCCACGCTGGAAAACCTGGGCCCAAAGCTTCGCCTTCCTCTACCCCCCAATTTTGACGGGGACTCGAAGCTTTCCCAAAGGTTTCATCCGCAGTGCTCCTTTGAAACCGTGGACCTTGTTGGCCGGCCATTTTCCCTACCAAAAGGGTTTAAAAAAATGGCTTTTGGTGGGGCCTGTACCCGGGGGAAAGGCCCTGGCCTGGGTAAAACCCCTTTTGGGCCCGGGAAGGGGACCCGGGTTGACCGCGACCAAACGGGCCCTTCCCCCTCAAAATTCCGAAAGGGCTTCGGGGAGCCTGCGTAAAGCGTCTTCTGGGGGGAACTTTTGGTATTAAAAAGCTACGTCAGGGGACCCCCTCCGTGGGGGAATTATTTTGGCCCCACCGCACCCTAGCCTCGGGAGCTGTCGGGGAAAGGGGGCCCCGGGCCTCTGTGAAACTTTCAAAAAGGGCCTGTAAAGCAAAAGTAAAGGCGGGGGGCGGGGCCAGAAAGGGGATTTTTAAAATCTTCGTTGGGGCCAGCTCATCCCCAGGGCCCCACCCCGAAATTGACGTGCTTTTTTGCGAAAAAAAAGAAGGACTCCGCCAGGAGGGGTTGTTTTCCGGCAAAACCTCGCCTTCCCTCTTCGGGGCTCCGGTGTTCCAGAGTTTTCCCCCTTACCCCCCTCCACGGTTTTCCACCGAAAAAAACCCTTTGCAGGGGGGACCGGGGCCACTTTTTTCCGAATTTTGAGCGTCCCCGGCCGGGCCCCGGGATCGAGAACCCCCGGTTTTACTCCCCCAGCCCGGGCCCCAATTTTGTAAAAGGGTTTGCCCGCGCGCCCCAAAAGGCGTTCGGGAAACGCCCCGCCCCCTTTGGGGGAGCCGTAGGAGAGGCCCCCCCTTTAGGTGCTCAGTTTTTCCTCTCCCCGACTAAATGTTCCCCAGTGGGGGAAACCCAGGGGATGTTTGGCCCATTTTGGGGTTTCCGGCCTTCCTGGATTTCCGGGCCTCCCCGGAAAATTTATTCGGGCCTCCTTGGGTCTCGCTATCGGGCCAGTCATCCGTTTGGGAAAAGCCGTTGCTCATCTCATCCGTCAGGGGGGAGCTTCTAAAGGGGATTTCCAAAATCCATTCATCCCCCCGGGCCCTTTCCCCTTCCGGGTAGGGGCCCCTACACTGGAGAAGATCCCCTTTTTTCATGTCCTGCCTGCGTTTTTTCCCGGCGATCCTGTTGGGGTCCCCTTGGCTCCCAACGTCACGCTCCTTGGCTTGGGTTTGGGAGGCCAGGCAAATTCTATGCTGGGGTTTCGGGGGCCCAAAAGAATCACTTTTTGGGGCCCACCCCCCGCCCCGGGTGTCCATCCTCTCCTTTCCCACCCCCATCCCTTTAAAGTTTTCTTTCCCCGGGGGGTTGCCGCGGAGTACCCAATTTTTTTGGGAGATGTGTTCTGGGAGAACGGCTGAGGGCCCCAAACCCCCCCCCGGCCCAATAGGGACTGTCCCATAGACCCCCCCTTTCCCCGGGAACCCAAAGCCCCCCAGGGGGTTGGGGTCTACCCTCTGTCTGTGCCCAAGAAAGGCCATGCGGCTTAAATACAGGAAATTTGGCAAAGGGGGTTAATACGAAAGGGTTCCTCCTCGCCCCCCCGGGGGCCCGGGGCTTTTTTTCTTTCCCAGAAAAAAGGGACGGGTCTCTTGGGCCCGGGGTTTTATCGATTACGGGGGGCCTGAAAAGGGTTCCCGGTAAAAGAATGTTTCCCCCTTTTTTCCCCCCGATATCGGGGGGCTAAAATTGATCGTTTTTTCGTGGAGGGCAAGGTTTGGTTTACAAAAAATTGGAAACCCCCGCGGGGGCCTTTTCCCCCTTCGCCCAAGAATTCGTAAAGGGGGACGAGTGGAAAAGGGTTTTTTAAAACCCCCGGGGGACGATCTTTTTTGAGTATCTGAAATCCCTTTTGGGGCCTATGCAACCCCCCCACCCTTTTTTTTCGGGAAAATTCGTCAATGCTTTTATTCAGAGACTTCTGTACAAAAATGGTCATAGTGTATGGGGGGCCCGATATTTATTTTTTTTTCCTGCCCTTACCGGGGACTCATGGGTAAAAAGTAGGCCCGGGGTCCGGGGGGAAGTTTTGGGGGAACCCAATCGACGTATCCCAAAGCGGGAAAAGGGGGCCCGGTTAAACCAGGACCAAGTTTTCCCCTTTCCCTTTGGGTTCCCATTAATCTCCGACCCGGGGTTTCTGCAGATGGTCCCAGCTAAACTTTCCGTTTTTCCCAGCAGGGGCCCCTTTGCCCTGTGGGTTTTTGGGGCTTTGAAACCGCCTTTCTGGGATTCGCCCAACTACTCCCGGGGCATTTTTTTCCCCCAAAATTCTCTTCGCGGGGTGGCCCCCAAACCCGGGGCCCTCTCACCCGGAAAAAAGCCAACCCGAATTTTGGGGCCCCCGTCTGCTAAAGGAAGCATTCTCTCAACAAGTCAGCTTTTTCCCTTTGGGGCCCTACCCCTGGTTTTTCCGGGGACCCGGGAAATGGGGCCCCTTCACCCGGGAAAGGTGGTTTGCCTTTTCCGTGGGGCAGGAGCGGCCCCTAAACCCAAAAAGGGAAAAAAGGAAAAACTTTTTACCTTCCCGGGTTTTTTCCCCGGGGACCTTTTTTTCCCCCGGGCTGAACGAAACAACCCATAGGAGTTCGGAAATTTTGTTTGGCCATCAAATTGGTTTGGGGAGGAGTGGCGACCAAATTGCTGGAGGGGGGGCCCGCACCCATTCGCCGCCCTTCCGGACCACGAATTTTTCAGTCCCTTTCCCCAAGACTGCCCAGCGTTTAAAAACCTCCCCGGGGCCAGGGGCCCCACTCTTTTTTTTTCTCCCTTGATTTTCGGGTTTTACACTTCCCCCGGCCGAGAAAAAATTTCAAGGTGATGCCCTTTCCCGGGGCCTCTGACGTTACTGGAAAATTAACCCCGTGTCCCAGCACATTATTGCTCCCGAAAAGGGCCCTTGACCCCAAATCGGCTCCTGTGGACCCTTCGGTGGGTCCCCAACCCGGGGCAAAACCTCCCTTCCCCCCACCCGCCCCAGACGGGGGAATTTCCCTGGAGGGGGGGGCAAAGTTCTCTTTTTGGCTGGTCACCCCGGGTTTATGAAATTTCCCCGCCCCTCATCTCCCCGGCCTCCCTGGTAAACCCAAACCCTGCCCCGGGACCCCCAAGGGGGACTTTTTCTCCCCTTTTGACAAAAATGTCCCCGGGAAAAAGGGTTTCCCACCCCAAATGGGCCCCTTTGGGGCCTTTTTGTCCCCCTGACCGTCCCGGGAGTCTCCTTTGGGAAAACACAAAAGGGCTTTGGATTTCCCAAAACGGCCTTCCGCTCTCCCCGGGGGAATTTTCTTTTTCATCTGGGTAGTCACAGATAGATTCTCTAAAAGGGTCCCACTTCGTGCCATTTCCTGGTCTTCCCCCCGGGCTCCTCAACTTGGGGGGAAATTTTTCCAAAAAAATTTTTTTTAAATCTGCGGGATTCCCCCTTGAAATTTTCAGGGTTCTGATCGGGGGCCCAAAAATTTTTGTCCCCCAAGGGTTTGGCGGGCCCTTTTGAACCCCTTTTGAAAAAGGTTAAATTTTTGGGACTTTTTTCGGGCCTACCATCCCCAGACTAAGGGTAAAAAGTGGAGAGGGGGAATCAGAAAATTTGGGCGAATACCTGCGCCATTTCGCTTTCCGGCCGTCGGGACAACGGGGCCGAGCTGTTTCCCGGGGGTTTAGTTCTCCTAAAAACCATTGGGACTTTTTGATTTAGGGGGCTTTCCCTTTTCCCCCAGTGGTTTACGGCGTAAACCCACGCCGCCCCCCCCCTTGGCTACAAATTTCCCCGAGGTTCCCGCTGTGGAAAAACCAAGTGCGGGACCCCCAAGGCCATTGGCAGGAGACCCGCCCCTTCCCTTTTTTTTCCGGGGGCCTCTGCCCGCATGAAAAAACCCGGGGCCGACAAGAGGAGAAGGCCTCCCCCCCAAACATTCCAGCCGGGAGAAAAAGGTTTTGGCTCTCTCCCAGACATTTTCGCCTCAAGGTCCCCAGCAAAAAATTTTGGGTCCGCGGGTTTCGGGGGCCCTTTTTTAGAGGGGCCTCCTTTTCGGGATTAATCCAGTTTTGCCCCAAGTTTGCCACCCCCTTCTCTTGGGGATTCCTAACGACTTCCACGTTCCCTCCAAACCCCGTGGTCTTAAAACGGGTTCTCTCGAAAGAGTCGTCTCCTTTCCCCCGGTGGTAGAACCCTCCGATGTATTTAGGCAAGGACACTTGGCCATAAAAGACCATTAGGGGTAAAAGGTTTTCTTCCTGGTCGAGGGAAAGGGGCTTCGCCCCAAAAAGGGGGTTTTCCGGGAACCGAATCAAATTTTGGGACCGGGATCTTGTTCGCTTTCCTTTCGGCCTAAAAAAGGGGGGGACCGGGGGGGAAGGGGGGGGCCGCATGGCCCGGGGCCCCGAAAGGCGCACCCGTGCCTCCTCCGGGACCCCTCCCCCGGGGGGGGTGGCGTGCGGGCCGCGGGCGGGCCGTGGCGCGTCGCCCGCTCACTCCCCCTGCCCTCCACCTGCTCTGTCGGGGTACCTACCGGGCCGGGGGGCGTGCCCGCCCTTTTGTGCTTTAAAGGGCCAGCGCCGCCGAAAATGGGCTTTTTGCCGGTGCTCCCCCTTTTTTTTTTGGGTGACGTCGGGGGGACTTCTTTGCTGGATCTATGTTCCCCGACCCCTAGAGAAAAGGTTTCCAAAAAGTATATTTCGCCTTACCGTGTCCCCGACCCCTTGCTACCCCGACTCCGAACCGCGCCCCCTCCCCTACCTTCCCTCCTGCCCACGACCACGAACCATTCCCCGCCTCCCCGGGGATTTTCGGTTGCCCACGACTATTTTTTATGGACACGACTCGTACCTCGTGCCCCTGGGGCCCCCATCGCAAGCAAGTCACTCAGGGGGGAGGGTAGCTCATCCCGCAGCAAGCCCCCCGCTTTGCGGGGGTTTTGGGTTGAAAAGGGGGGTAATTAGTTCCCTTTCCCTGGCGTAGCAAAACTCCCCATCGCTTGGGGTGGTCCAGAGGATCCACTACCGAGCCTTTACAGTGCCATAATTTGGAGTGCGCCTGTTCATGCGTTCTTTTTGGCTCCAATTACACCAGAAAACTGGTGCAGCCCTCTTCATGCATGTCACTCTTTGAATTTTCCTAAATTTTATGAAACTACTCTTCTCTGCCAGAATTATTCCACCAAAGAATTATTACACCAAATAAATTTCCGCCAACATCTCCTTTGGAAGTACCTAGCTATTTAGGGTTTTACAATTTGTAGAGTCCAAATGAAATCTTAATTATTTGTGAATTGTTTTGAGCCATCAAGCCCTGAAAAGCAGTTCAATGTATTTATTTCAAAAGTCTGTAGTGACTAACCTCTGTAAAAAACCCCCTTTTTTTTTTGCATCTTATATTTCCTTTGGGTTTTTCCTTTGAATCCATGTTACATTGAAATTTCCAACTTTTTGTGAATAAATTGTATAGTTTGGAAAATAAACAGGATTAAAAAATTTTTTCAGGCTGTTTTTTTTGTTTACTTTCAAAGGAGATTTTTTTTTCCCAATGTTTTTGTGAAAAATTAAGTTTTATTCAAATAACTTTTGTAAAATGGGAAAAAATGAAAAGTTCACATTAAAAATGTTATATTAAGCTTTGTTCAAAATGGGTTTTCTAACCAGAATTCTCTTTTAGGACGAAGGGGACCTAAAAACATGTTTGGTCCTGCTTCTTAAAAAAAATAAAATGAAGCAACTTTAAAATAAAAAAAAAATATTGTGTTTTGCATAAAATTTTTAAGGTACAGTAGTCATTCACAAAAATTTTCATAGTTTTGTAATTAAATTTTCCCACCTGGGGGTATGCTAGTTTGAAGCCTTTTTTTTCAACAAAAACTCCACTTTTTGGGCCATGTCCCTTTTAATAGGATTCTCCTCAAACATAAATCATGATTGGTACTTTAAATAATCATGTTTTTATCTCACAATATTCTTACAATATTCTAAAAGGTCAAAACCTTTAAAGTTTTCTGGATCAGTTTACATTTTTATTGGTATTGTGTTGGGGTACATACCATAACTTTTTTGTATCACTTTCATTCTATATTTTGTGTGACACTGGTTAAAAAAAAAGGTAATTTTGGCATATTTTTTATTTTACATTGTGTTCAGTGTACTGATTAAATAACATAATTTTATAGATTGGATTATTGTGGACAAGACAGAAACTATTTTCTATACTTTTTTTTTACTAAAGTGTTTTTTTTATTGGAAAGTTTTGTTTTTTATTTTTTTATTTGTTTATACCTATTTTATTTTTAAAATGTTTCCTTTTTTTAGGATAGCTGGTATGACATACTGGGATGGGTGGTTCCATAGCAGCTGCCGTGAAACTACAAGTCCCAGCATATTTCACTAGCCATTGTTCAAAATAAGGCACTGTAGGTGCCATGGACTTATATGTATAAGCCCTATGGTCTGTGACCTATTACTACTATAGGGTATGTACCAATATATATTTTTATGTATATACATGCACAAATTATCAGTTAATGGCAGAGCCTTATCTTGAAGGATATCTAGTAGTTTGTGCTCAGAGCTGTGGAACCATAAGTCCTATCATTCCATACTAGCAATCCTGATAAGGCACTATCACTGCCTCAACAGAGGGGAACTGGGCAAGGTTAGGGCTGCAGGGACAGGCTTGAAATACTCATAGTCTGCCATGCCTGGGCCAGTTCTCTGACTCTGGTGGGCCGCTGCTTACAGGCATGCTCTCCGGGATGTGCTGTCCAGGACAGACAATCTCCTCCTACATGCCCCCCTCTTCCTATACCACTGTAGATACGTTTCATAGGAGGGTGGGGAGAGTGTACAATACAATACATATCATTGATATGAACTGTTTTCTAATCCACCATGGATTTTACCTATGCAAATTCACAAATAAAGGCTGTAGAAAATAAACAACGTGTAAATTTAGTTTTGTGTTAACCTGAGTTTTTCCATCGTTACAGATAATCATGTATACATGACCTTTAAAACATATTTCCTGCTTGTAATAAAATATACAAGACAAAAATATTTACTTCAGTAGGTCGCATGCAACCTCTTTCTGCCCATTTATTAGCCAGATTGCTATTTATTATCCTTCTGTACTCACTTACGGTATTTAAAGGGGGTATTCCTCCTGATTCCTTGCAGTTGCTCTGCTGCTTTGGGTTCTCTAACTATTATGATGGCTACTTAGTTTAAAAATTCTTTTAACTTGGAGTTATAGTATCACATCCATATGTACTTAGCTTTTTGTCCTAAGAAATACTGATTTTGGGGGTAGAATATCTCTATAATATAGTGTCAAATGGGAGCACCATATATCAGTACATGGAGTGACTATGGACTCATAGTACACTGCTGCAGGATCTCTGTGTGCAGCCATACACAGTTCCTTGTACATGGCTATGCTATGTGCATGATGGTTTGTGCACCAAATATTAGGGCATATGTTGACTGCTCAAGAGTAAGGTAGAGAGTAAGCTGCTTGTGAATAGTAGTTTAATGGAAGGTGTGCTCTGGTTAGGATTCTCTCAATGCAAACAGAAGATCATCATTTAGGTAACTTGCTGTTCATAGTTGCACAGATTTATCTATATCATTAGCTAGACAATTAATGGTGATGTTTTCCTGGTACAATAAAGTCAAATGTAAGTTATTGAGTATTGATAGTTTATACTGCAGACTACTACTACATGATATCAAGTATATATTGCGTAGCTGGACATAACATTTCTGAATTAAATACAACATGGCAACATATATTAATGTTAACATGTAAAACATAAAGTGGATATTGCATAGCTAGGAAATTGTTCTGAGGGACTCACCCTCCAACTATACAGAGCACTTTAAATTGAATTTTAAATGAGTTGTCTCACCACGCTGTTTCACAGAGCCAAAGGAAGTTTTACATGTATGCTTCCTGTATCTACCTGGTCAGGCTGTGGTGGTTCGATAGTAGTGATTAGCATATTAGCTTTGTATTCATACCTCAACTAAAAGCACTGACATGAGAGCAGGAGTTGTTAATCTATAGTGCAGAAAAGCTTCAGAGCTCTAACAAACAAAGGAGATTGATTACTATTTTTTACTTTGAGGCAACACACTCCGTTCGGCCAACGTCCTGTGTGCTAGCCTATAGTGATGTTACTCCCTTCTATCAGATAAGAAACAGCAGAGAGACAAGGGGAGAGAAACCTGTGTGCACACACAGCAGATAAGATCACTCTTATCTCCTGAACAAAACAAAATAATAAATGCAATATATTTTGAAAAAGTCTTTGAAATGCTAAGACAACATTTTTTTAGACTTGTGCTCATACAGGATATATCATCAATCTTGTCTATTAGTTTAGGTATAAATCAGCTCATAATAAATGCCCCTAAGGGACATGTGATTGTCTACAAAGTTGGCCCAAAAAAGGGTTTCCTTTTGCTGGACTTTTGGGTGCATTATGGTATCATAGCTTGCGCCTAACATAGGTTCCCCTTTAACTGGAGAGGAGCTTGTACACATTTATTATAGAATACATGCACTCAATTTTCATTTTAAACATAACTGATTGATTGATTGATTGATTGATTGGAGGTATATATGTCACAACAGTGGGACTTCTGAATGGTACACACTTTTTTGGAAAAAATTGATAATCTATTTGAGTGGTTGATACATGGTTTAAAGCTTTTGCAATCGTGCTACTGAGTAAACCATTTATGTCAATTTTATGACACATAGCATTTTGGCCCCAGTGAATTATTAGCCCCAGTGTACTTTAAGATACATGTCACACCTTTTTGGAGTATAGTATTTCTAGTGTTTCAGTACCTGGATTCCATCACAACTTAATTTTAAATTATCATGAGATTGTCTCTATTTACCTTCCATGATTGCAAATCTTGAAACCTGAGTTTACTTGGAAATAGTAACCTTTCTTTTAGAGGTGTCTCTTCATACAGCTCATGCAACGCATAGGCCAGCATATAGACTGCATTGTAAACAGTATAGCTCATACCCGTATATCGGAGATTGCAATGAGAATATAAAATCTTCCTGCCATTTTCCACTCCTGTGCAGTTCCGATTCCTAGGGTTGAATGGACATCTATTTTCACACAGCTCATCCCACCAAGTAGTAAATGTTCGCCCTGGTGGGAATCTGTTTGGATCAACTGTACGGACAAATGGAATAAAACCTGGAATTTCTTTTTTGGGGATGATAAATCTCAACGAACCATTGACAACAGAGTCATTTACTTGATTGAACATGCGGAAACTGGAATCTGCAGTGTGGATCCAAATTTTTCCTGGTATTTGTGTTATGTGAACGTTTAGCTCCAAATAATAGACATCATTTTTAGATCCATATATAAGGATGACATTTGTTGTGGACGTTGAAATGATCTTCTTTATCTCACTTATTCTTTTAGGACTGTAGTCATTAATGCTTGGAACCATCTGTATAAATTCAATGCATGCCCCACTCTCCACAATCATGTTTTTAATAACTTTGATAGCATTTATACTACTGTTATCGTCAGGATATATAATGCCTATCCATTTCCAAGCAAAGTGCTTTAATAATGCTATTATTCCTGGATAAAGAGTCTTTTCACTTGCTACTGTTCGATAGAAATATGGAAAGTATAGTTTGTTACTTTGCAGGGGGTCTTGAGACATGAAACTAATCTATTAGTGGAGAAAAATTGTTTTAATTATAGAATGTTCATTCCAGATCTTCTGTCATGTAATGAGACTATACAATATATATAAAATAACAGAAGAAAATTGATAATTAATTCCGAAAATTAACCTGATAAGAGCAGGTAAGGTCATTATCTTTACCACTTAACCCCTTAATCCCTCCAAAGGGAAAAAAAAATGACTCTTCATTTTTTCCCTCACCACATTCCAAAAGCCATAACATTTTTATTTTTCCACCTACATAGACATATGAGGGCTCTTATTTTGCAGGACAAGATGTACTTTCCAATGGTGTCATTCTTTAATGCGGATGCGTCTATAAAATCTAAGAGCTGGGTTTTTCCAAGCAGACGGAACACACCAGCGGCGAAATTATCATGGAGGGGCTGCCCGCTGATGTGGTGTTGGGGCTGCCCTGGCTTCGGAGTCATAACCCAGTGTTTGACTGGAATTCAGGGGAATTAATCAAGTGGGGGCATCAGTGTTGTGACAGATGTCTTCCTACCATACTGGGCAATACTGAGGTGGAGCAAATTCCTGTATTTATTCGTGATTTTGCTGAGGTATTTTCTCAGAAACAGTCAGAGATTCTTCCCCCTCATAGATCTTACGACTGTGCCATGGACCTATTGCCCGGAGTAAAATTTCCAAAAGGGAGGATATATAATCTCAGGTCCTGAGAGACTAGCCATGAAGCAGTATATTGCATAAAGCCTTCAGAAAGGGCATATCCGACCTTCTGTGTCTCCTATGGGCGCATGGTTTTTCTTTGAAGGAAAAAAGGATGGAGGCCTCCGTCCATGCATTGACTACCATGAATTAAATAAGATAATGGTAAAAAACCAATACCCCTTATACGTGATTCCTGATTAGTGTTGGCATTGGCTATCGACATCGGGCGATAGTCGATAGTCGGCCACCATCGATAAGGTTTTCGATAGTCGATCATCTCCGATGACTAGTGTTGAGCGATTACGTTGGCTATCGACATCGGGCGATAGTCGATAGTCGGCCACCATCGATAAGGTTTTTCGATAGTGAGCAGTCGATTATGAGCGATGACCATTAAAGTCTATGGGAGAGCAACAACACCTTCATTCTTACACCCAAACAGGGCTGGAGAAGCTGGAATTAACAGCCACAACAGTCAAATGGATACCTGCTACATCTTAGGCACAACACTTAGGCTATAAAAGCCACAGAAAAAAAGTCACACACCTTTCACTATCCCTGTCTTGTACCACAGCATGACCCTTAAACCTGCATCACCCACAAATTAAAAAGTGCCAGAAGGCAGTATTATTTGAACCATCATTTTACTTGAACTGGACATTGAATATCCCTGTCCGGAACGCAGCATGACCCTAAAAACCTGCATGACCCACAGATTAAAAAGTGCCGGAAGAAAGTAGTCTTTGAACCACCATTTTAGTTGAACTGGACATTGACAACCCTGTCCTGGACCGCAGTGACC